>UESW01000086.1:0-104051 GCA_900491605.1 Calamus simplicifolius
CCACATAAGCCTTATTTTTCTTTTTGTAGGCTTTCTTCAATTTAGGACATTCATTCCTAAAGTGCCCTGGTTTATGACACTCATAGCAAGTCAAGTGGTCTTTCTCTTTTTCTTTGTCCTTGTCCTTGTTCTTATCCTTTTCTCCTTCCACTTTGCTCCAAATTTTTTCTTGTGGAAGGTTTCTTCTCTTATGAATCTTTTAAATTTCTTAGCTAAGAGAGCAGTTTTCTTCATCATCATCATCATCATCACTGCTGCTCTCTTCTTCTTTTGCAGCTTTGAGGGCAATCACTTTCTTTTTCTTGTATCCTCCTCTACATGCGCCCATAGTCAGCTCAGGGTCATAAGAGATCCTAGAAGCTCCTCTAAGGGTAAAGTGTTGAGGTCCATTGCTTCTTGGATTGCTGTCATTTTTGCTTCCCATGATCTTGGTAAATGACTAAGAATTTTCGAACAAGTTTCTGATTAGTATGTCTTACCAAGACTTTTCAAACCTTTACAATATCTGAAATCTAGTATACATGCATGCAATGGTTTCAGATTGTTCCATGCTAAACAACTCATATTATGAACAAGTATATTAATTTTAGATTCTTTTACTTAGTTGGGTACCTCATGGGTAACCTCTAGTCTATCCCAAATTTCCTTTGCAGAATTACAAGTGGAGATTCTATTAAATTCATTATCGTCTAAAGAGCAATATAGGACATTCATGGCCTTAGCATTGAGCTATGCCATCTTCCTATCATTATCATTCCAGTCCCTTTCGGGCTTAGGAATATAGTGCCATCAATAACATGTGTGGGTGTACTAGGTCCATTAATTATAACACCCCATAATTCATAATCAAAAAGCTTGAATGAATATTCTCATTCTTGCTTTCCAATAAGAATAATTGAACCATTAAACAGTGGAGGTCTATTCGTAGAATGACCTTCAGCAAATGATCCAACTGTTGCCATTTGGATCTTTAGCTCTTGATCGTGTGATCAAAATCTAATGAGCACTAGCTCTGATACAATGTTGGCCAGATGCAATCCAAGAGGGGGGGGGGGTGAATTAGGTTCTTTAAAATTAGCCTTTTTAAAATAGTTTGCTTAAGAAGAATGAAGGCAAATGCAATGTGAATACAAAGTGCAGTCAATAAAACAGAGATAGAGAAAGAGTCAATGAAAGCACGGAAAATACAAAGATTTATAGTGGTTCGGTGTATCCAACACCTACGTCCACTCCCAAGATTCACTTGGGTCCAAACTATAATTTCTTGATTACAGCAGAGTTGTTTTACAAGCTCAACTCAACTTGTTATTTTCTCGGGATCACAACGAACCCAGCTGGTTTCAAGGGCTCACCAGCACAAAAACCCTAACCCAAGCTTTACCAAGCTTGTACTGAGGTAAGACTACCTCCACTAGTTCAATCCCCCAGATTGAACTAGGACACAAAGAATAGAAATATTATTTTTCAGTTACAAAGCTCCTCAATGAGCAGATAAACAAATATAAGAACAAAGTTTAGAAAAGCCTGATTTGCAGTTGGTTGGCTTTTGAGCTTTTCTTCTTTTCCTCAACTCCTTTGAAGTGTAGAATCGGCCCTCAGCTCGGATTCTTTACGGAATGTACGTTGGAGTTGATTTGAGCTTTTCTTCTTTCTTTGAGTGTTGAAAATCACTTGGATGCTCTTGAATAGCTCTTGAATTTTCTTCTGAAGCTTCCTTGGATTGTTGAGCTTGAGCACAGAGGAGCTTCCTTTGATTTCACTCTTTTTCTTTCACTCTAATTGAATCTCGGATTTCTTTTTCAAATGAAGCTCTGTTTTTCCAATTTTTTCTTCTTTTTTTTTTGAAGTGATATCTCTCTATCTGTATATCTTTGATTTGAAAACGGCTTCTCTATTTAGATTCTACAAAAATATAGCCATTAGAAAATAAAGAAAAATAGCCGTTAATTAAAAATCTTACCGTTGACGCTGAGTTGGCATTCGAAAAAATCTCGCCAGATTGCTGGAGTCGACTCCTGCTTTCTGCGAGTCAGCTCGAAGTCGAGATACCAAAAATAGAATACTCAGAAAGTCAAAGGGTCGACTCATCAAAAATAAAGTATCGACTCCTGACAATCGGGGGTCGACTCATGAAAAGTTGGGGGTCGACTCGCGAAATGCTCAGAAAAACACACCTCTGGTGTCTGAGCGGAGTCGACTCACACAGTCATGGAGTCGGCTCGACAGAATCGGGGGTCAACTCGAGAAATCACATGGGTCGACTCGAGACAGACAGTCATTTCTGTATTCTGAGTGGAGTCGACTCTGAAACTCTAGAGTCGGCTTCGGAATGTATCAAAAATCAGTGAATTTTCTGATTGACTTGAAATTCGCTCCAGATTCATTTTAAATCAAATTTTTGACTTGAATAAATAAAATGTCATTAGGAATCAATTCAAGAATATTCCATAAACTCATTGATTATAGTATGAAGTATAAATTTTTTTTTTGAAAGCTTAAACATTGAGCTTGAAGTTACTTTCAAATGATTAAAGTTATACTTTAACATTCTCATTCATTGTTCTAAATAAATTCATTTCTTATGTAAATAAACTCATTGCATCTTTTAATATACTCATGGCTTTTGGTAATCATATAAATCAATAAGATTGGGGCAACAAATTCTCAACAATCTCCCAACAACAATCATCAACAATATTTGAACTACTAATAAATCTTTATGTTTCTTTTCAAAAATAAAGTTGTATCCACAGTTCCTCGAATAAAATCATTACTAATCAAGAATTTGCTTAATCTTTCATACCATGCCCGGGGCGCTTGTTTCAAACCATACAAAGCTTTGTTTAATTTGAAAACGTGGTTTGGAAACAAGTGATTTTCAAAGCCGGGTGGTTGTTCCACAAAAACTTGTTCAGCAATGTATCCATTTAAGAAAGCGCTTTTAACATCCATTTGATACAATTTAAAATTCATATAACAAGCATAAGCAAGAAGTAATCTAATAGCTTCTAATCTAGCAACTGGGGCATAAGTTTCATCAAAATCAATTCCCTCTTCTTGATTATAACCCTTAGCTACTAATCTTGCCTTATTTCTAATTATATTACCATGTTCATCTAATTTGTTTCTATAAACCCATTTAGTTCCAATAATTTGATGATCATGAGGTCTTTCAATAAGAGTCCAAACATTATTTCTTTCAAATTGGTTAAGTTCCTCATGCATGGCATTAATCCAATCAACATCATTTTTAGCATCATCATAACATTTAGGTTCAATTTTAGATACAAATGCTAAGTTATTACAAGCATCTCTAAATGATGATCTAGTTCTAACTCCTTGAGAAGGATCACCAATAATTTGATCTTTAGGGTGACTAAGAACATACCTCCAACCTCTTTCTAATTCATCATTACCTTGTGAGGCTTCAGGTAGGTCAGCGTTCCTTCTTCATTACCTCTTGTCGTCTTGTTATCTGATGTGATGTCCTTGAATTGATCTTCAATGTCATCTGCATCATTTATACCTTTTCCCTTCCTTGATGGAAGATCATTAGATTCATCAAAGATAACATGAATTGATTCTTCAACTACTAAAGTCTTTTTGTTGAATATTCTAAAAGCTCTACTATGTAAAGAATATCCGAGAAAAATTCCTTCATCAGACTTAGCATCAAATTTATCAAGGTTTGATTTTCCATTATTTAATACAAAACATCGGCATCCAAAAACATGAAAATAACTTATATTAGGTTTTCTTCCTTTCCAAAGTTCATATGGAGTCTTTTTCAAAACAGGTCTGATTAATGCACGATTTAAAACATAACATGCAGTGTTAATAGCTTCTGCCCAAAAATATTTGGAAGATTGCTTTCACACAACATGGTACGCGCATTTCCTCTAATGTTCTATTCTTTCTTTCAACTACTCCATTTTGTTGTGGTGTTCTTGGTGCAGAAAAATTATGTTCAATTCCATTTTCATTACAAAATTCTTCAAAAGATTTATTTTCAAATTCTTTTCCATGATCACTTCGTATCGACAAAACAGAAGAATTCTTTTCGTTTGTAATTCTTTTAAATAATTTTTGAAATGCTGGAAATGCTTCATCTTTACTAGATAGAAATAAAACCCATGTAAAGCGAGAGAAATCATCAATAACAACAAAACCGTATCTTTTTCCTCCTAGACTAGTTGTTCTTGTAGGACCGAATAAATCCATATGCAAGAGCTCCAAAGGTCTAGTGGTTGAAACTAAATTCTTTGATTTAAAAGAAACTCGGGTTTGTTTTCCAAATTGACAAGCATTACAAATCTTCTTTTTCAAAAAAAGTTTTGGCAAACCATGTACTAAATCCTTCTTAATTAATTTAGATAGTAAATCCATGCTTGCATGAGCTAGCCTACGATGCCATAACCAACTATTATCAGTTTTATTATTTGTAGCAACTAGGCAATCAATATTTTGATCATGCAAATCATTTAAATTAACAATGTATACATTACCATGCCTTTGACCAACAAATTTCATGTTCATTAGCAATTTTTAACAATGCATAAGATGATTCAAATGTAACATTAAATCCTTTGTCACATAATTGACTAATACTAAGTAAATTGTGTTTCCTTCACAAGCAAAACATTATCAATATAAGCATGAGGTGTGATACCTATTTTTTCAATGCCAATTATTTTTCCTTGGCCATTATCACCGAAAGTAACAACACCTCCATCTTTTGCTTCCAAAGTGATGAATTGATTCATCACCGGTCATGTGTCTTGAGCACCCGCTATCCAAGTACCATTGTCTTTTAATTGCTCGGGTTGCAAGACACACCTGCATACACAATTTCAATTTTTGTTTTAGGTACCCAAGCTTTCTTGGGTCCTTTAGGGTTAGTCAAGATGGTTCCTTTTGGAACCCATATTTTTCTTATCTTTTGTTTTTGACAAATATAAGCTTTGTGTCCTTTTTCCACATTTAAAACATGTAATTTTAGTAGAATCATCAGCATGCTCATAAATATTTTTCAAAAATTTTTGTCTTTCAAAGTATTGTATCCAAGACCAGCTCTATTGTAAACAGCTCTTTGACTATTTAAAATCATTTCTAATTTTTGAGCTTAATGTAAACTTATCAACAATATTTTTTCAACATTTTTTTTCATTGGTTTTAAATTTTTTTCCTTTTCATTTTAAATTTCCTTTTCAATGATTTTATTTTTCAAATCTTTCTTTTTAAATTGAAAATCATCAACAAGTTCATAAAATGCACATTAATTCATCAAAGGTAAAGTCATCTAAAAAGTTAGGGCTTACCTCATCATTATCAGCCATGAAGCAAACATTTGCAACTTCAGTTTTCTCTTCTTCTTCTGAACTTGTTTCTTCACTGTCGCTCCAAGTAGCCATCATTGCCTTCTTTTCTTTTAGAGATCCTTTCTTTAATAGTGGACAATCTGGTCTGATGTGTCCAGGCTTCTTGCACTCATAGCATGTAGGAGGTTCACTCTTTTCCTTATCTTTGCTATTCTCCTTTGACCAAATTTCTTTTTCTTTCTTTCATGAACTTTTAAATTTCTTGAAATAAGTCATTTCATCATCTTCTCACTGTCACTTGTGGTTTCTTCACTTCTTCTTTTGCACTCTTCAATGCCATGGTCCTTTCTTTTCTTTGATTCTCATCATATGTTGTCGTTGCTGAAGCTCATGAGTCATCAAAGAACCGACCAACTCTTCAAGTGATAAAGTGTTGAGATCTTTTGCTTCTTGAATTGCAGTGACTTTTGCTTCCCATGTCCTAGGTAAAGATCTTAAGATTTTTCTAACAAGATCACTGTTAGCATAAGATTTTCCAAGACTTTTCAGTCCATTAATAATGTCAGTAAATCTTGTAAACATATCAGTAATATTTTCAGCAGATCCATCTTAAATAATTCATACTTATGAACAAGCATATTTATTTTGGATTCCTTGACTTGATTTGTACCCTCATGGGTGACTTCAAGTCTATCCCAGATTTCCTTAGCAGACATGCAAGTAGATATGCGATTAAACTCATTTGCATCAAGAGAGCAATAAAGAACATTCATAGCCTTAGCATTTAATTGAGCTAATTCTATCTTGCTCATCCCATTCAGATTCAGGTTTTGCAATAATATTTTCAATCATAATAGTGGGGTGTGTGTGTCCATTAATTATGATTCCCCATAAATCATAATCTAGTGCTTGAATGAAGATTTTCATTCGTGCTTTCCAATATGTGTAATTTGTTCCATTGAACAAAGGTGGTCTATTAGTTGATTGTCCTTCAGTCAACATAGAACTCATTGGGATTACTACTGATCTTTGGCTCCAAGCTAATCAAAGCTATAGAAATCAAGAGCACTCTGCTCTGATACCACTTGTTGGCCTAGATGACAACCCAAGAGGGGGGGGGGGGTGAATTGGGTTTTTAAAAAATTAGCCTTTTAAAATAGTTTGCTTAAGAAGAATGAAGGCAAATGCAATGTGAATACAAAAGTGCAGTGAATAAAATAGAGATAGAGAAAGAGTCAATGAAAGCACGGCAAACACAAAGATTTTATAGTGGTTTGGTGTATCCAACACCTACGTCCACTCCCAAGATTCACTTGGGTCCACACTATAATCTTTCTTGATTACAGCAGAGTTGTTTTACAAGCTCACAACTCAAACTTGTTGTTTTCCCGGGATCACAACGAACCCAGCTTATTTTCAAGGGCTCACCAGCACAAAAACCCTAACATAAGCTTTACCAAGCTTGTACCGAGGTAAGACTACCTCAACTAGTTCAATCCCCCAGATTGAACTAGACACAATAATAGAAATGTTGTTTTTCAATTACAAAGCTCCTTAATGAGCAGATAATCAAATATAAGAACAAGGTTTAGAAAAGCCTGATTTGCAGATGGTTGTCTTATGAGCTTTTCTTCTTTCCCTCTTCTCCTTGCTAGATTGAATCAAGCCTCAGCTCTGATTCTTCACAGTTGAAGCAGTTGAGAAGGTTTTGAGCTTTTTCTTCTTTCTTTGAAAGTTGAAAATCTTTTGATTTGCTCTTGAATAGCTCTTGGATTTTCTTCTGAAGCTTCCTTGGATTGTTGAGCTTGAGCACAGAAGGAGCTTCCTTTGATTCACTCTTTTTCTTTCACTCTAATTTGAATCTCGGATTTTTTCAAATGAAGTTCTGTTTTTCCAATTTTTCTCTTCTTTTCTTTTGAAGTGAATATCTCTCTATGTGTATATCTTTGATTTGAAAATGGCTTCTCTATTTATAGATTCTACAAAAATATAGCCGTTAGAAACAAAGAAAAATAGCCATTAATTAAAAATCTTACCGTTGACGCTGAGTTGGCATTCAGAAAAATCTTGCCCAGATTGCTGGAGTCGACTCCTGCTTTCCGCGAGTCGGCTCAAAGCCGAGATACCAAAAATAGAAATACTCATAAGTCAAAGGGTCGACTCATCAAAATAAAGTGTCAACTCCTGACAGTCGAGGGTCGACTCATGAAAGTTGGGGGTCGACTCGCGAAATGCTCAGAAAAACATACCTCTGGTGTCTGAGCGGAGTCGACTCACAGTCATGGAGTCGGCTCGACAGAATCGGGGGTCGACTCGAGAAATCACATGGGTCGACTCGAGATAGACAGTCATTTCTGTATTCTGAGTGGAGTCGACTCTGAAACTCTAGAGTCAGCTCTGGAACGTATCAAAAATCAGAGAATTTTCTGATTGACTTGAAATTCATTCCAGATCAATTTTAAATCAAATTTTTTGACTTGAATATAATAAAATTTGTTATTAGGAATCAATTCAAGAAATGTTCCAAAAACTCATTGATTATAATATGAGTATAAAATTTCTTTTTGAAAGCTTAAACATGGAGCTTGAAGTTACTTTCAAATTGATTAAAGTTATACTTTAACATTCTCATTCATTGTTCTAATAAATTCATTGTTCATGTAATAAACTCATTACATCTTTTAATATCTCATGGCTTTTGGTAATCATCAAAATCAATAAGATTGGGACAACAAATTATCAACAATCTCCCCAACAAGTGTGAAACTATCCGTTAGAAACAAATGAAAAAGGATTAGATCCATAAATAAAATAGCCATTGGGATTAAAATAGATAAAGATAAAGTTTAGAGTCGTTCTGATAGTTCTGGAGCCGTGTCTGACATTCTGGAGTCGGCTCTGGCTTTTCTGGAGTTGGCTCTAACTCGAAATAATTTAATCCGCTCGATCTGGAGTCGTCTCTGACTTTTCTGGGGTCGACACAAAATTCTTCTGGAGTCGACTCTAACAGTCTGGAGTCGACTCTAAGTCGTGGCCTAAAATCCAACGTTCTGTTGTTTCTGATAGAGTCAGCTCTCACAGTCCCAGAGTCGATTCTAAGTCTGTGCCATTTTCTGGAGTCGGCTCTGTGATTCCATGTGTCGACTCTAATGTCTGCAGTCTTACCTTGACATTAGATTCAAACCAGAACTTGATTTCCTTCTTGATTATGATCATCAAATAGAACTTATCTGAAAAACTTAATCAAAATCATTAGTAACATCAAATGTTATACTCAAATAGTTTGTTAATCATCAAAATCTTCATTGGGTCAACAAATATATATTGTGGAGGGGCAAAGTACTCCTTCAATTGACGTGGGTGGATTATTTTCTTAATTAAAATCTATAATTCTGAGTCTGTTTGCTCTAAAAGTTCTTTCTATCTCAGTATCTAAGGGTATAAGGTTGGGTTGTAACGATCGGCGACCAAGCATACACCCTACCAATGACTCTAAAGTAAACAGTAATTTTTTTTTTATTATTCTAATAGAAGAGAAAGAAAAAGATTCTAAAAAAAATATCCTAAAAGATTCCTAGAACTAAAAGTAATGAATAATTTAATTAGGGTTTAATAATTCTTAGCAATTAAGTTAACAAAGATTATACTCTCTACTCTAGGTTTACCTAGATCTAGATAGCTCCTAACTTTCAAGACTGCATTGGAGCCCTCCAAGTAAAAAATTAACTGATCAACTAGCCAGTTAAGGATAAGGTCAGTGGGAGTCCCCCTGTTGCTTACTAGATAAGCGAACAGAACTAATTAAGTAACCACTTTCCTTTCCAGTCAATCTCGACCCGGTCCAACTCTTTTGGGTGCCTTGTCATATTGAGCTCGAGTTCCTTAGGGGCTGATGTCTAGTTAATTTTAGAGTTAAAGGTTGGGTTAATGCAAAATGAAGGATGTGGTTTGTGGGCCAAGGAAGGGTGATGAAATCCCCACCTTATCTTGATTAGGAGTTTGTGCCCTTAAAGTTAATTATGAAAATGCTATTCAACAAGCAGATGTTCACCTCTTGAAATTATCAAACAAAATGTATCTAATTACTTTTTTTTTAAGATTTTTGTGATTAGGTTTCTAATTTCCTAATAAATTATGAGATATCAATGGAAGAATTTTGAGTTTTGCAGAAAATAAATTTATCTAAGTTAATCTAAGCAAAAATATTTTGTTATATAGATATATATATATATATATCATAGATATATATATATATATATATATATATATATATATATATTTGTTTTATTTCCTTAAATTAATTATGTTTTATGGAAGGTGTCTTAGGGTTTTATTTAATGTTCTTTTAAGGTAAGTTAATTAAAAGGAAAAGTTGATTAGGTTAAAAGTGGATTTGTGATAAGTAGGAAAGTAATTTTTTTTGTTAAAAAATAAAAACAAACAACAATTAAGTAACTATAAAAAAAAGCAATAGCTAAAGAGAGCAAAACTATTCAACAAAAAAGTGAATTTTTTTTACTTTCTTTATATTGAAGCAAGAATATAATGAAACAGTAGACAATAAAAATAAGAATAATTAAGAAAACAAATTTGTAATAAATTTTTTTATTATTATTTTTTATTTATGAAGTAATCGTGCCTGGATCCTCGGCAACGGTGCCAAAATTGATCATTGTCGTTGGCGGTCAAAAGTAAAACCTACTTACTACGATAGCTAGTGGTGAATCAGGATCGTATCCTCGGGGATCAAGGGCAATTATTTCATAAAAGAGAAAAAAAATTTATCTATAAAGGATTATATTAAGAATAGCGGTTATTAAAAGATAACAACTAATTAATTAACGAAATTCAAATAGCAGGAGAAGCAACCCAGGAATCCGAATCCACCATGCAAACAGGTTTTATCTTCTTTTTTTAATGTTACATAGTAATAATTTTGTAAATTAAAATTAGAATAATTTATCTTTTGTCAGGCAGAGCCATATCAGGAGATCACGCACGTCTGCTTAGAGTATAAACTATCTAATAATTGCAAGGTTAAGTCTAATCTATCATACTATGATCTGTCTCTCTTAGGCATGTACCGTATCCTGATATCATGGTACGTCAATAAGAGGGTACAGGCCATGTATGCCAGATCAAAACCTCAATCAAAAAAATAGCTCAAAAGATATAATAAAGAAGAGCATAATTTTTATTGCATAGAAATTAAGAACAAAAAGAAAGTTAAAACCTGATTACATGCTTTATCATCATCCCAAGTTAAAGGAATCTAGTCACGCATTGCTGCTGCCAACATCCCTCCATAATTTTCCTCTCCCAGACCTAAATACAATAATCTAAATAAAAGAAGAATAAAAAGAGTTTTGTAGAAAACTCCTCTCCCTTGCTACCTGAGGTCCTTCTTTTATAGAGCTTGTCTAGGGCTTCCTTCTAGTCAAAGTTGAAGTCAATCGGGTGCTCAAGATCATTAAGATATCATGAGAAAATTTCTCAGCCATCCGTTCAGCATCACCTGCCTTAATTTGCATCAAAAATCATCTGAAATCATCTCTTTCTTCCTTTTTGGGCAAACCGAGTCCTGATTTGAGTGTCATCTGTATCGTTGGACTCCAAAAATTGAACTCTTTCCATCTATAGGCTCCTTTTCTGCAAACATCCATAAAAAGTATCAATTCTTAATAAATTTAAAGTAATTAATATTTATTTTAATGGTTAAATTGGGATAATAAATAGACTTATCAGTACTCACCACTTGAACAGTTTGGCTTCAGCGGGGTCGGCTGGGAGGGTGCCAGCGGTGAAGTATCGGGTATAAACATCCATCCAAGAGGATCTTGGTGGACTGGCAAGGATTCTTCTACCGCATCGATGTTTGGGGCTTCCAGCTGCTTCACGTAGGTTCTCCCCAAGGTCCCGTTAGCCGAGGTGGCTAACCGGGATAAAGCATCAGCTCTAGCATTCTCTCATCGGGAGATGTAGCTGACACTGAAGTGGGCCAAGGGAGAGGCTTGTGACTGCACCATACTCAAGTAACAGGACATAGTAGGATCCCGTGCCTCGTACTCCCCTTTGATTTGATCGGAGACTAGCTGGGAGTCAGTGAAGACTCTAAGGCATTTCACCCCGAGCTCCCATGCCAGCCTCATCCCTAATAGTAATGCTTCATACTCAGCCTGGTTGTTGGTGGCTGGGAAGTGGAAACAAAGGGCGTACTCAGTCACAACTCCGTCTGGACTTGCTAGGATGAGGCCTGCCCCGCTCCCTTGAGAATTTTATGCTCTGTCCACGTGAAGGATTCAGTCCTCCCCTCTTTCCTTGATTGCAACGCCCGAAGGGGTTGCATGGGACTCCTTTGGCTACTCTTCTGTCCAAGTGCACTCGATCAGAAAATATGCTAAGACCTGAGACTTCATAGCCGATCTGGATCAAAACGATAGGTCGAATTCCCCCAGCTTGAGTGCTCACTTTGCCAATTGGCCAGAGGTATCGGGGCGAGAGAGGATTGCCTTGAGTGGTTGATCTATGACCATCACGATCGGGTGAGCTTGGAAATAGGGCCTGAAGCGCTGGGCGGAGATGATCAATGCAAAGATAATCTTTTCGACTTTGGAATATCTAGTCTCCGCATCATGAAGCACCTTACTAGTGTAGTACACTGGCTTTTGTGTCCCATCGGCGTCCATGAGAATAAGCACGGAGCTGATAGCCTCGGGAGAGGCCGCAAGGTACAAGAGGAGCTCCTCCCCGCCCCTTGGTTTGGATAACAATGGTGGGGGGATAAGAACTCTTTAACCCTCGAAGGCCTTCTAGCACTCCCTCATTCACTCAAAGCTGTTGACTTTGCGCAGTGCCTTAAATAAGGTAGACATCTCTCCGCGGACTTAGACAAAATATGGCTCAAGGCCGCCATCCTTCCAGTGAAGCGCTGCATCTTCTTCTTGTTAGCTAGAGACCTCATGTCCAAGATGGCTTGGATCTTATCGGGGTTCGCCTTGATCCCACGCTGGGTCACCATGAAACCCAAAAATTTGCCCGTTGTCACCCCGAAGGTGCACTTGCGGGGGTTCAGCCTCATCTGGTACCGGCGAAGGTTGCTGAAGGTCTTTCCCAGGTCAGCAATGTGGTCAGTGGTATGGATACTTTTGGTTAGCATGTCGTCTATGTACACCTCCATATTGCGTCTAATTTGATCTTCAAAGACTTTATTCATCAGCCTCTAGTAAGTGGCCCCCACGTTCTTTAGTTCGAACGGCATCACCTTGTAGCAGTAAATCCCCTTCTTGGTCACAAATGAGGTAGCTTCCTCATCTGCCGGATCCATCTTGATCTGGTTGTACCCAAAGAATGAGTCTATGAAGCTAAGGGTCTCATGATCGGACGTAACATCCACCAGCTGGTCAATCTGAGGCAATAGGAAGCTATCCTTGGGGCATGCTTTGTTGAGGTCAGTGAAATCCACGCACATCCTCCAGCTCCCGTTAGCCTTGTGGACCATCACGACGTTGGCCAGCCAGTCGGGGGTAATGGACCTCTCGAATGTGTCCTGCACCTCCAGCTTGCGGATCTCCTCATCAATGGCCTTCTGCCAGTGTAGGACGAAGCTTCTCTTCTTCTGCCGGACAGGTCGGCACCCTGATTTGATGTTGAGTTGGTGAGTTATTACCTCCTCAGGGATACCCGGCATGTCGGATGATGACCATGTAAAGATGTCGGAGTTGGCTCATAGAAAAGCAAGAAGCTGATCGCGTGCCTCCTTCGGAAGTAGAGCCCCAACCTGGATGGTCCTCGTCGGATCCTCCCCCAATGGGAAGGTTAGCAGGTGCTCGGCTGGCTCCCCTCTCCTCTCCAAGTCTCGAGGGTCGAGCAGCTCAGGCGTTGTTGCAGACACCACCCCTTGTGGACTGGGGGCCAAGTGGGGGCCAAGTGATAGCAGAACGGTAGTGGGCTCTGCTCTCCCTCATCTCTCCAACTCCCTCGCTGGTGGGGAACTTTACGAGTAGTCTTTTGGTGGAGATAACGGCATCCAACATGTTCAAACCGGGTCTCCCAAGGATGGCATTGTAAGCCAATGGGACCCAGACTACTAGGAAGTTCATGAGAACTGTGCTCTAACACGATGAAGTTTCGGCTATGACAAGAAGAGTGATTTCTCCCTCGACCCTTACAGAGTCTCCAGTAAAACCCATCAAGGGTGTGGTGACGGGTCGAAGGAAACTACGAGACAAATTCATCCGAACAAAAGCATCGTAACTTAAAACATCAATAGAGCTCCCATTGTCAACAAAAATTCATTTTACAGGGTGCTTTGCGATCGTCATAGACACAACGACGCTATCATCATGTTTGTTAACTATCCCTTCTAGATTCCTTTTAGAGAAAGGAATTACAGAATCTACTTCCTTCTCACGCTGTCTTTTAGAATTGTTACCTACCCCCCAGGAGATCATGGCCACCGTCTTCTCTGTTGGGGCATTGTTCATGCCAATCTAAGGTACAGGACATGCCGACGGCCCAGGGCAGCAGGATTTCCTCTCCGGACGAACTTGCCTAGGTGGCCTTGCTGAACGAGTTTCTCGATAGCCTTCTTCAGCAGGTTGCAGTCTTTCGTGTCGTGGCTGTAGTCTCTGTGGTATCGGCAGTATAGTTCTTTGCTGTGGGAAACCCCGAGCCTCATGGGAGGTGGACACTGGAGGTAGGGCTCGTCCTCAATTTCTAACAGAATGTGATATATTGGGGCAAGAAGTGGAGTAAGTGTTCTTTGAGAACCAACGTCTGAGGTCGGTTATCTAAATGACGAGGCGGCTTAGGCTTTCTGGACCACACCCCAGCAGGTTCTGAAGGTACTGGCTTCTTACCGAACCCTTTGTCAACCTTCCTCCTAGAGGAGTCTGCTTCATCGGCGCGAATATACTTCTGCATCCGGCTTAGCAGTTCAGCATAAGAGCTGGGAGGCTTTTTGTCCAGGGAGTAAGCGAATCTGGAAGGATGGAGTCCCCACTTAAGGGCAAGAGTGGCCACAAAGTCCTCAAGATTGTATACCTCGAGTGCAACTTCCTTGAACCGAGCCACAAAGTCCTTTAGGGTTTCACGCTCCTCTGCTGGACGGCAAACGGGCTATCAGCCACCTGGAGAATCTTCCAACATGCATCAAAGTGGGCAAGAAAGATCGCTCGAGCTGCCTAAAAGAGTTGATACTATGTGGTGGCAAACGGGAATACCATGCACGTGCTGCCTTCCGAAGTGTAGCTGGGAAGGCAATGCAAAGGAGAGAATATGTTGCCCCCTGAACTTGCATGAGGACCTTATAGCTCTCCAGATGATCCAAGGGATCTGCCTTGTCGTCGTACGGGTCCAACTGGGGTAGAGGAACCGGGGTGGGACCGGCTCCTCCATAATACCGTGAGACAGTGGGGGGCGGTGGTCGTAGTCCACCCCATATGGGTTGGTAATTCTACAGCTAAGCTCCTCCAGCCGCTGATGGTATTTGTCCAACCGTTGCTCGCCTGATGAGCGATCTTTCTGCTGGTGTCTTCCTTTGTGTTGGAAGATTATAGAAAAATTATATGATCCAATCCTTTTGATTTTGATGATTACTAAAAGCCATTGAGTTCATTAAAAGATGTAATGAGTTTATGTAAATGAGCAACAAATTTATTTTGAACAATCAATGAGAATGTTAAAGTTTGACTTAATCATTTTGAAAGAAACTTTAAGCTCAATATTCAAACTTTCAAAAGAAATGTTATAATTCATGTTTTATTCAATAAGTTTTTGGATTAGTTCTTGAATCAATTCTAAATGTCTATTTTATTGTATTCAAGTCAAAACAATGAATTAAAATGAATCTGGAACGATTTTAATGTCAATCAGAAAAGTTTCTGATTTTTGATACGTTCCGGAGCCGACTCCTGAGTTTCAGAGTCGACTCCACTCAGTGTACAGAAATGTGCATCTGTCTCGAGTCGACCCACGAAATTGTCGAGTCGACCCCTGATTCTGTCGAGCCGACTCCTGACTGTGCGAGTCGACTCCGCTCAGACACCAGAAGAGTGTTTTTCTGAGCACTTCGCGAGTCGACCCCAAGCCTTTCACGAGTCGACTCCCGACTTCAGGAGTCGACACTTTATTTTGGCGAGTCGACCCCTAACCTTTATAAACATTTCTATTTTGGTAAGACGAGCTCGAGCCGACTCGGGAAAAGCATGAGTCGACTCCAGCAAATCTGGGCGAATTTTTTCACGATGACACGTCAGCTCCAACGGTAAGATTTTTGAATAACGGCTATTTTTCCTTTTCTCTAACGGATATATTTTGCAGAATCTATAAATAGAGGAGCTCTTTTCAAATCAAAGAATATCAAAAAGGAGAAAAGAATATCTTTCAAAAAGAGGAAAAACAGAGCTTATTGGAAAAATCTTCTAGCTCAAAGAGAGTGATTCAAAAGGAGTGAAATCAAAGAGGAAGTTCGTCTGCTCCAGATCTTCAATCCACAAAAGTCAAAAGAAAATCCAAAGCTTTTCAAAGATCAAATCGAAGGATTTTCAACATTCAACAAAAGGAGAAAAAGCTTCATCTCAACTCCAAAGTTTTCAAACGGTCAAGAATCTTGCTGAGGCCTGATTCAACACTTCAAGAGGAGTTAAAGAGAGAAGGAAGAAAGCCAAAGCCACATCCATCTGCATCTTATCAGGCTTTTCTAACCTTTTATTCTTATTTGTATATTTGCTCAAGGGGAGCATTTCAATTTAAACTTTATTTTGATTGTTTGCTGATTCAATCAGTGGAGGTAGTTGTACCTCGTTGCAAGCCGGAGTGCTTGTGTTGGGTTAGTTGTGAGCCCGTGAAAAACAACGTGTAGGGTTTTGTGCTGGTAAGCCCGTGTAAAACCAGCTGGGTTCGTTGTGATCCCGGAAAAACAACAAGTTTGAGTTGTGAGCTTGGAAAACAACTCGGCTGTAATCTGAGGAGATTATAGTGTGGACCCAAGTGAATCTTGGGAGTGGACGTAGGTGTTGGTTGCACCGAACCACTATAAAATTATCTTGTGTTTGCCGTGCTATATTTTCTCTCTCTATCTCTCTTTATTATTTGCTTGTGCATTGCTTCTTAGTTAATTTCACTCACTTGCACATCTTGAGCAAATCTGTTTAAAACATTTCAAAAAGTCTTAAATTTTTAAGAACCCAATTCACCCCCCCCCCTCTTGGGTTGCCATCTGGGCCAACAATTGGTATCAGAGCAAGTGCTCATTTAGAATTTGATCTCACGATCAAGGGCTAAAGATCCTTATGGCAACACAAAGTGGTTCATGTTTTGCTGAAGGTCATTCTACGAATAGACCTCCTTTATTTAATGGAACCAACTATTCATATTGGAAAGCTAGAATGAGAATATTCATTCAAGCTTCTGACTATGAATTGTGGGGAGTAATAATAAATGGACCTAGTACACCCACACACGTAGTTGATGGCACTATTGTTCCTAAGCCCGAAAGGGATTGGAATGATAATGATAGGAGAATGGCACAACTAAATGCTAAGGCCATTAATATTTTATATTGTTCCTTAGACTCAAATGAATTCAACCGAATCTCAACATGTAATTCCGCAAAAGAAATTTGGGATAGGTTGGAAATAACACATGAAGGAACAAACCAAGTAAAAGAATCAAAGATAAATATTTTGGTTCATAAATATGAATTATTTACTATGGAACAAAATGAAACCATCACATGCATGTTCACTAGATTCACTGATATTGTGAATGGTTTAAAAAGTCTTGGAAAAGTTTATACTAACTCTGAGCTTGTTCGCAAAATTCTTAGGTCACTTCCAAGG
This sequence comes from Calamus simplicifolius, assembly GCA_900491605.1. Taxonomy (NCBI): domain Eukaryota; kingdom Viridiplantae; phylum Streptophyta; class Magnoliopsida; order Arecales; family Arecaceae; genus Calamus; species Calamus simplicifolius. The sequence continues at coordinate 17,159 of UESW01000086.1, forward strand.
ACTTGGGAAGCCAAGGTGACCGCCATACAAGAAGCCAAAGATCTGAACATCCTACCATTGGAAGAGCTTCTTGGTTCGCTGATGACTCATGAGCTTCAAGTTAAACAACATGTCAATGAGGATGAGTCAAGAAAGAAGAAGACCATCGCCCTCAAAGCTGCGGAAAAGGAAGTAAGCAGCAGCGATGATGAAGAGGATGATGATGATGAGACAGCCCTCCTTGCAAGGAAATTCAAGAAGTTTATGCAAAGAAGGAGGCCCTTCCACAAAAAGAGATTTGTTTCAAAAATGGAAGGAGAAAAAGAAAAGGATAAGAAAAAGGAAAAGGACAAAGAGAAAGAGCCCTTAGTATGCTATGAATGTAAAAAGCCAGGGCATTTTAGATATGACTGTCCTTTACTTAAGAAGGCCTACAAGAAAAAGAAAAAGGCCTACATGGCAACTTGGACTGATAGTGAAGAGTCTTCTTCCGAAGAAGAAGAACAAAAAGAAGTTGCTAATATTGCTTCATGGCGACGACAACGAAATGAGGTAAGTACCGAAACCCCGATGATGAATTTACATTTGATGAAATGTTTGAAGCTTTCAATGAATTAATGATTGATTTCAAAGCTTTGAAAAAGAAACACAAATCTTAAAAACTGAAAACTTAAATTTAATTAAAGAGAAAAATGAATTAAATTTTGTAGTTAAAGATGTAAAAGATAAAATGGAACTCTTCTTAATGAAAAGAATGATTGTGTTCTTAAGATTGATTTGGTAAAATCTGAAAATGAAAATCTAATTAAAGAAAAAGAATCAATCTCTAATGAAAATGATTTTCTTAAGAAAGATGTTAAAAAGTATAAAGATATTGTTGAGAAATTTACTCTAAGCTCAACTAAACTAATATGATTTTAGATAGTCAAAAAGCTGTTTTTGACAAAGCAGGTTTAGGGTATAACACATTAAGGAAACAAAAATCTTTAAAGAATATTTTTGTAAAAGCCAACCAAAGTAATATAACTTGTTTCAAATGCAATGAAAAAGGTCATAAATCATTTGAATGCAAAACATTAAATAATAACAACAAGTTAAATGTTAAAGCAAAGAAAATATGGGTTCCGAAAGGAACAATTTTGTTGCTACTAACCATGAAGGACCCAAGAAAGCTTGGGTACCTAAACATAAAGTTTAAATTATGTTGCAGGAATGTCTTGTAGCCAAAAGATCAAAGAAAAAGTGGTACCTTGATAGTGGCTGCTCAAGACATATGACGGGTGACAAAGATGAATTCATCACCCTAGAAGAAAAGAAAGGTGGAGTTGTTACGTTTGGCGATAATGGTAAAGGTCAAATTATGGGCCTTGGTAAAGTCCGTATAACTCCATCTACATTTATTGATAATGTACTTTATGTTGATGGTTTGAAGCATAATCTAATTAGTATAAGTCAATTATGTGATAAAAACTTTAATGTTTCATTTAAATCTTCTGTATGCACTGTAACTAATTCTATTGATGATAGCATTGTATTTACTGGTTATAGACATGGCAATGTTTACTTGGTTGATCTAGAAAAATTATCTTTGAGTGATCATTGCTTAATTGCTGACAATGCTAACATAAATGAAATTAGTTGGTTGTGGCATCGTAGATTAGGTCATGCAAGCACACACCTTATTTCAAAATAATTAAAATGGATTTAGTTAAAGGATTACCTAAACTAGATTTTGAAAACAACAAAATATGTGATGCATGTCAATTTGGAAAACAAACTAGAAGTTCTTTCAAATCTAAAAACATTGTTTCAACTTCTAGGGCACTAGAGCTACTTCACATGGACCTTTTCGGACCAACTAGAACCACAAGTCTAGGAGGAAAGAAATATGGTCTAGTGATTGTAGATGATTATTCTAGATATACTTGGGTAATGTTTTTAGCTCACAAAGATGAGACTTTCTCGATATTCCTGAAATTCTTCAAGAAAGTCACAAATGAGAAAAACACTACTAGTATCTCTAAGAAGTGATCATGGAACAGAATTTGAAAATCACTTATTTGAAAGTTTTTGTTCTGAAAATGGAATTAATCATAATTTTTCAGCCCCTAGGACTCCACAGCAAAATGGTGTAGTTGAAAGGAAAAATAGGACTCTAGAAGACATGGCCCGTACCATGCTATGCGAAAGTAACCTACCAAAGTACTTTTGGGCGGAAGCTATTAACACAGCATGCTACATCTTAAATCGAGCCCTAATAAGACCAATCTTAAAGAAAACACCTTATGAATTATGGAATGAAAGAAAACCAAATATAAAATACTTTCATGCATTTGGATGTAAATGTTTTATTCATAATAATGGTAAAAACAATTTAGGAAAATTTGATGCTAAATCTGATGAAGGAATCTTTTTAGGATATTCAACAACTAGTAAAGCTTATAGAGTATTTAACAAGAAAACCTTAGTAGTTGAAGAATCCATTCATATAGTTTTCGATGAGTCTTTAGCATCTAGTTCTGAAAAGCTTGATGATGAGGAAGATACAAACATAATTGAAAAAGATCTTGAAAAACTTAATATTGAAGTATCTTCTGATCATGAGCAAGAAGCTAAAGATGATGATTCACATAAGGACGATGATGTCAATATTGATCATAATGATACAGATCTTCCAAGAGACTGGAGATATGCTCATAGTCATCCCAAGGAATTGATTATAGGTGATCCATCTCAAGGAATAAGAACTAGATCATATATGAGAAATATTAGTAATCATCTTGCATTTGTATCACAAATTGAACCAAAACTATAGAAGAAGCTGAAAAAGATAATAATTGGATGTTAGCAATGCAAGAAGAATTAAATCAATTTACAAGAAATAATGTATGGACTTTAGTTGAAAGACCTAAAAATCATTCAGTAATAGGATCAAAATGGATTTTTAGAAATAAACTAGATGAAAATGGCATAGTAATTAGAAACAAAGCTAGATTGGTTGCTAAAGGATATAATCAAGAGGAAGGTATTGATTTTGATGAAACCTTTGCGCCTGTAGCTAGATTAGAAGCCATTAGGCTATTACTTGCATTTGCATGTCATATGAATTTTAACTTATTTCAAATGGATGTAAAAAGCGCATTTTTAAATGGATTTATAAATGAAGAAGTTTATGTAGAACAACCACCAGGTTTTGAAGATCACGAATTTTCAAATCACGTTTTTAAATTGCACAAAGCTTTATATGGTTTGAAACAAGCACCTAGAGCTTGGTATGATAGGTTAAGTAAATTCTTAATAGAAAATGATTTTACAAGAGGAATGTTGATAAAACGCTATTTTTGAAAAGAAAAAATAAAGATTTGCTTGTAGTACAAATATACGTAGATGACATTATTTTTGGTGCTACTAACGATTCTCTTTGTCAAGAATTTGCAAAGTTGATGCAGGGAGAATTCGAGATGAGCATGATGGGAGAACTCAACTTCTTCCTTGGACTCCAGATCAAACAAAGCAAAGAGGGAATCTTCATCAACCAAACAAAATACACAAGAGAAATCCTAAAGAAGTTTGGTATGGAATCAATGAAACCCCTCGGAACTCCAATGAGTCCTTCATGCAAGCTGGACAAAGATGAAGAAGGTAAAAGGTTGACCAAAAGTATTATCGAGGTATAATCGGATCCCTTCTTTATTTAACCGCAAGTAGACCAGATATTATGTTTTCTGTATGTTTATGTGCTAGATTTCAATCAGAACCTAAAGAATCACATTTAATTGCTGTTAAAAGAATACTAAGATATGTAAGTGGAACAAAAAATGTAGGTTTATGGTATTCTAGAGACTCCACATTAAATCTAATTGCATATTCGGATTCTGATTATGCTGGATGCAAACTAGATAGAAAAAGCACAAGTGGTGCATGCCAATTCTTAGGAAGTAACTTAATCACATGGTTTAGCAAAAAGCAAAATTCAGTTGCATTATCAACTACTGAAGCTGAATATGTAGCGGCTGGAAGTTGCTGTGCGCAAATCCTATGGATTAAGCGACAACTTGAAGACTATGGTATCACACTTGATAAAACACCCATAAGATGTGATAACACTAGCGCAATCAATCTAACAAAGAATCCAATTCAACATTCAAGAACTAAACACATAGAAATCAGATATCATTTTATAAGAGAACATGTAGCAAATAATGAAATATGTCTTGATTATGTTAACACTGAAGAACAATTAGCTGACATATTTACTAAACCTTTAAATGAAGAGAGATTCTGTTATCTTAGAGGAGAGTTAGGTATTTGTGATCCTTTAGAATGAATTTGAAACCCCTAAGGAAATTTTATCTAAGATTCTTCAAATCCTCGATCTTAAGGAAATCTTATCTAGAATTCATATCTAATTGATTCACTCATATCCAATGATTATTTATCAATTTTTATGATCATATTCCGGACACATTTCAGAAATTTCATGTTTTTGGTCTGAAATGGTCTCGGAGCCGACTCGGTGCGTATCGGAGTCGACTCCCGGTTTCGACTGAAACTCTCGGGTCGACCCCTCTTCGGCGCGAGTCGACTCCATGTCGGGATGGCCTTTCTGTGACTGTGCGGAGTCGACACCTGGGTTTGCGCGAGCCGACTCGAAGTGGTCCCAAGTTGATTTATCTAGGGCAGAGTCGACTCGCCGCTCATTTCATTCGACCCATTCTTCAAAATACTCTCTCCAAGTTTTTTCCAAACCTTCCAAACTTCCAAAAATCCCTGATTATCATCTCCAATCATCCAATGGCACCCAAAACTAGAGGATCTAGTCTTGCGGCGGGCGGCGTCAAGCGGAAGCGTGCCGTGAAGAAGAGGTGAGGCGTCCGGTGCGTGAGCTTCTCCAAGCGCGGACTCCACTTCATCTGCTTCTACTCCGACTGCTTCACCTGCTGCTACTTCTCCCAGGTAGATCGATTAGCGGATAGGATTATAACACGGGTAGAAAGGTAGATTTCGAATTATTTGAAGCTGAGGATTTTTGTTGGGAGACAGCTGATCGAGATGGGATGGGAGAAAATTTGTTCTCTAGATTGCCCGACCTATCCCTCTTTGGTAAAGGAATTCTACAAGAATCTGTCTAGAGGAGATCACCTTGTTAGCAATGTGAGAGGAATCAGGCTATCTGTTACTGCTGAGATTCTATCTAGACTGTTGGAATTACCCTTATCTGGCACTTCCACCTTTTCTTCTGATGACCGCGCCCCAGCTTTATCGAGATTATTAAATCGGGATGTGTTGGATTTGAAGAGGTTTTGCCAATCAACTTTCATTAGAATTGAGATTATTACACAATATTTGCAGTAGGATACTCTTTCCAAAGACTGGTAGATTTGACTATGTATCGGAAAGAGATATCTTTGTAATGGATGCCATTGTGACAGGCAAGCCTATAAATCTTCCCAGTATGATACTATGGTACATAGCAGACTGTGGAGGGAAAAGAAAGTCTAGTCTGCCTTATGGAATGATCCTTACAAAGATTTTTCTGAGCCAAGGTGTAGTGATTTCTGACAATGAGCCTATGAAGAATCTGCGACACACTGATTTTTATAGCCTGGCAACAATTCATCGGATGGGATTTATCAAAAAGAATGGAAAATGGGAAAGGAAAGGAGTGACAGAAGATAGAGCTACAGATGCTGAGGCTGCAGGACCCTCTGTTAGACATCCTTCACCTGCACCTCCGAGCCCTTTGATTTCTGCCTCTGCTCCAGCCCCAGTTCCATCATTTGATCAAGCTCATCATCTTCTGCCAGTTTCTCAGATCAACAACTTATGCAACTCAAAGCTCTATTGATGATCAATCTGAAAAACTTAAAACTGAATTTGAGAATAAGTTCATGAATTTGAGGGAGACTCTTTATTCATTTGATGATCGTATCTCTAAGATAGAGTCTACTCTCAGCTCTTCTTCGGTATCTTAAGTGGTGATCTCAAAAATATATTTGAAGAACTTAAGGATATATGCGGAGATGGAGAGACATATGCCAAGTGCAACGCGGAGCTTCAAGACAAGATTCAGACTGCGTGCACCTTTGTTGATGAGAGGCTCAAGATTATGTGAAAATTCAATCTGAGGAATGAAGAACATAGTAGATCATTTAACTAGGATTGTAAGAACTCATTTTTGAGTTATTAGATTTTCAATCCTTGTTATGTACTGAAGTTTTTGTTATGCTTTCATTTTGAAATCAATGTATGAACATCTTGATGTATTAGACCTTTTAATGAAATGAATTCTCTATATTGATTACTCAATGTATTTCCTTATTTCAATGAATGAATGAAATTGTCAAATCTTATCTTGTTTGAATGAATGTTTATGCTTCTCTACCTTTTTGTTGATAACAAAAAAGGGGGAGAATTTTATAGTTCTATGATTGTGATATATTTGAAAGAAATCAAAGTAATCAATGAGATAAACAATGAGATATTTAATTAAGTTTCATAGGGGGAGCTACCTCATTAAGGGGGAGCCTAAGCCTAACTATGAAAACAAAATAAATTCACTAATCAATCATGAACAAACTCAATGTTTTTGTCATCATCAAAAAGGGGGAGATTGTTGGAAGATTATAGAAAAATTATATGATCCAATCCTTTTGATTTTGATGATTACTAAAAGCCATTGAGTTCATTAAAAGATGTAATGAGTTTATGTAAATGAGCAACAAATTTATTTTGAACAATCAATGAGAATGTTAAAGTTTGACTCTAATCTATTTTGAAAGAAACTTTAAGCTCAATATTCAAACTTTCGAAAAGAAATGTTATAATTCATGTTTTATTCAATAAGTTTTTGGATTAGTTCTTGAATCAATTCTAAATGTCATTTTATTGATTCAAGTCAAAACAATGAATTAAAATGAATCTGGAACGATTTTAATGTCAATCAGAAAAGTTTCTGATTTTTGATACGTTCCGGAGCCGACTCCTGAGTTTCAGAGTCGACTCCACACAGTGTACAGAAATGTGCATCTGTCTCGAGTCGACCCACGAAATTGTCGAGTCGACCCCTGATTCTGTCGAGCCGACTCCCTGACTGTGCGAGTCGACTCCGCTCAGACACCAGAAGAGTGTTTTTCTGAGCACTTCGCGAGTCGACCCCAAGCCTTTCACGAGTCGACTCCCGACTATCAGGAGTCGACACTTTATTTCTGGCGAGTCGACCCCTAACCTTTATAAACATTTCTATATTTGGTAAGACGAGCTCGAGCCGACTCGGGAAAAGCATGAGTCGACTCCAGCAAATCTGGACGATATTTTTTCACGATGACACGTCACTCCAACGGTAAGATTTTTGAATAACGGCTATTTTTCCTTGTCTCTAACGGATATATTTTTGCAGATTCTATAAATAGAGGAGCTCTTTTCATATCACAAATTTGAATATCAAAAAGAGAGAAAAGAATATCTTTCAAAAAGAGGGAAAAACAGAGCTTATTGGAAAAATCTTCTAGCTCAAAGTAGAGTGATTCAAAAGGAGTGAAATCAAAGAGGAAGTTCCGACTGCTCCAGATCTTCAATCCACAAAAGTCAAAAGAAAATCCAAGAGCTTTTTAAAGATCAAATCGAAGGATTTTCAACATTCAACAAAAGGAGAAAAAGCTTCATCTCAACTCCAAAGTTTTCAAACGGTCAAGGATCTTGCTGAGGCCTGATTCAACACTTCAAGAGGAGTTAAAGAGGAGAAGGAAGAAAGCCAAAGCCACATCCATCTGCTATCTTATCAGGCTTTTCTAACCTTTTATTTTATTTGTATATTTGCTCAAGGGGAGCATTTCAATTTTAAATTGTGATATTTTGATTGTTTGCTGATTCAATCAGTGGATTGAATCAGTGGAGGTTATTACCTCGTTGCAAGCCGGAGTGCTTGTGTTGGGTTAGTTGTGAGCCCGTGAAAAACAACGTGTAGGGTTTTGTGCTGGTAAGCCCGTGTAAAACCAGCTGGGTTCGTTGTGATCCCGGAAAAACAACAAGTTTGAGTTGTGAGCTTGGAAAACAACTCGACTGTAATCTGAGGAGATTATAGTGTGGACCCAAGTGAATCTTGGGAGTGGACGTAGGTGTTGGTTGCACCGAACCACTATAAAATTATCTTGTGTTTGCCGTGCTATATTTTCTCTCTCTCTATCTCTCTTTATTATTTGCTTGTGCATTGCTTCTTAGTTAATTTCACTCACTTGCACATCTTGAGCAAATCTGTTTAAAACATTTCAAAAAGTCTTAAATTTTTAAGAACCCAATTCACCCCCCCCCCCTCTTGGGTTGCCATCTGGGCCAACACTTTGAGGATTCAGAAGACGAATAGGGAGAGGGTTGCCGGTGTAAGGAATGCACCTACTTAGGTTCCTCCCACCAAGCCGCTTGGGAAAGCGGTCAGAGTAATGGGAAGGAGATTGTCGCCGCTTGGAGGTTTCTCGGCGATGAGACTTCGGGGATGCTCGGTGGGAGGCCTCCAGAGGGGTCCTGCCATAATGAGACCGGCTAGCTCCATGAACCTCCATATGAGGTGGAGAGTGTTGAGGTGGCAATGGCGTGGTGGCGGAGCACTGCTCCTATAGTCCCCGCACTACCGCCATCAGGTCCTGAACCTGTTAAGTCAGGGCATCGAGCCGATCAGCTTGGCTAAACTGCGGCTGTACGGGAGGCATAATAGGGAGGTTGGCCTCTGACTGCTTAGCCCACGGGAGGCATCCCATGGCCTGGCTGGTGGAGGTCTCCTGTACACGTGTAACCACCATCTTCTTCCTTGCATAGGTCGTGGGGTCGCAGATGCATGAAAACGAACGCTTGTCGCCCCCCTTCCTGGCTTGCCAATCTGTTGCTGCCAAATCACTTCTGAAGAGCGTCGAGTAGAAAAATCTTTAGAAGATTGAGAAGATCACCTCCTTTAGCTGGAAACCTGCATGAAAAGTCCCGGATCGGTAGTCCCGGCAGAGACCCTTCGACGATCAAGTTAGCGATTTGGAGAACAAGGATTAAGATCAGATAGTAGAGGTTGAGTCCTTTCCCTCATTGTGAGTCAGGATCCTTATATACCTATTCGGGAGTTCCTCTTGCCCTTTGTAGATAAACTGTCGAATCCCATATTCCATTAGGATTGGCTCCGTAAGCGGTAGGTGGGTGCACAGTTGCTAAGCGCATGCCGTAGATATCGGCAACTGCATAGTATATCGGTAACCACCCGTGATTTTGGTAAAAAGCGGGTGAGCGAGCTACGCAATAGTCGTTGGTGTTTTAAATCACTGGGTCCAATATTCGAAGTTGGTTCTATGATTATGGGTTGAGAGCATGCGAGGTGAGATTTGAGGCCGAGGTCGAAGACAGGCCGAGGCCGAGGCGGGGCTCGAGGCCGAGGCCGAGGTGGGGCTCTAGGCCGAGGTCGAGGCGAGGCTTGAGGCAAATGTTGAAGCTGATATGGTTCGCGACCGAGGCCGAGGCCAAAGCCAAGACTGAAGCCGAGGCCAAAACCGAGGCCGAGGCCAAAGCTGAGACCGAAGCCGAGGCCAAAACCAAGGCCGATGCTGGACTAGTTGTCAAATTATTACTTGGCTCTGAGAACTATGCGAATTGTTATACTACTGCCTAGGAAAGTGATCAACCACATCAGAACTCTTTTTGATCAGCAACGCTAAATAAAAATTCGAGGACTTTAGTGTCAGCAAAAGAAAAACTTAGACAGTTGTGATCACAATTTAATTGTGATCTCGATCTAATAACCAAACCATATATTCTCTTCAAAAAATATTTATACCAAAGGACTTCTCCTATTGTTTTGCAAATTTATCTTAGATTGACATGTCTATATGATATGCACGTGTTCAGAGCTCACATATGTGGTTCTATGAAAGGGTTATGAAAGCTGGTGATGTGGAGGATCACTGATATAAGAGATAATTTCTAGTATTAATTTTGGATAGAGGGTTATTTGTGATAATTTTTGTATAAATTTGAACCTATCAATCAATCCACTTATTGGAGGTTGTTATCATCGATCGGTAGCTATTTCTCATTGTTTGAATGTCTTTGCTAAGTCCGGCAAAATTCACCCAATTAATCCGGCATTCTGCAAATATAGATATGAGGCACACTAAGTCTATAACGTTGCAACTGAAATCTTAAATGAGTCTACAACTAGTTATAATATTGTAATTGAAATCTTAAATAAATTTTCTCTTGCTCAGTAAAATTTTGAAGATAAAATTTGTTGACCACCTAGATATGTCGTCAATCTTAGACATCTAAATTCCTAATTATAATTAATGGCTCTTTGAGGGTGAGACTGTTTCCTCATTAAATTTGCAAACTCCTATAAATGTCAGTCAATTACCATTTTCAGGTGAACGGTAGCTGGTGCAACTTGAAATATAATATATTGCAGGTCGCATGGCTGATAGTTTATATTGTGTTGCTTTAGACTGAACCCTATGCCAGCCCGAATGCATCCGCATCATCTGCCATGCCTCATTAAGCCCAAATTGTAGTAGATAAAGAGTTTCCATATCATCATTAAATTAGGCTCGCTAGTCAATCTAAAGAATGGATGAACATAATACATAGAAAAATAAATGGAATCCTTTTTGCTTTTCCTAATACTACCATTATATATATATATATATATATAATGGTAAATGGAGGGATCAAATCCTCCTAAATTATTAGCAAAACAAAAAAATGTAATTACAAGATGAAAATTGTAGGAGGGGATACGGTCAAGGTACAAGCCTGCTCAAAAGAAGTTTATGACAGCACAAACGTTACCTTATTGTTGGAAAGAGATAATAGTTTAATGAAGGAATATTCATGGAGAAGAAGGTATTTTAAGAAATATTCTTCTTTCAAACTTGCTAGTAAAGTGCAGTGTTGATTTCTTGCTTTCATAAAGATCTTTTAATATTTTTACTTCTCTAAGAGGATTAGAGGGCTTTCAAATTAGATGAAGAAGAAGAAGAAACACTTAAGATAGAATTTATTTTCATTGGATGCCCTTCAGTTTCGTGTCTCTCTATTATCTTTTTCTCTTCTACCATTACTTGAGGCTTACGTAGGGCTGAGATGGCATTGAAAAAGAAAGAGAGACGATAAAATCGAAGAGCGCACTGCACTTGAGTTCCATCCTATTTTTATGAGATTTTAGCAAAAGAGTATGAAATTTGAGGATTAGAAACTGATTCAGATTACAAGCTGCATAGGTGATAACTTATGATGGTGTTTTAGCTAATTTTGAAAAAAAATTTGCCTATGTAGGGATTATTTTTCAAAGCAAGCATAACAAGATTTTAACTTTTCGAGCACTTCCTTTTGCTAAATTGCATTGTAGAAGGTAAATTTCAGTCCACCACAATTTAAAAATTTATAGAGAATATACCATCTTTCTTGCACTTCTTGGCTGGCACATTTGCAATTTTTGATCGGTGGATAATAAAGATAAGTTTTCAAGGTGGTAAAAGAGAGCGGACTCCTTTTACATGCAAGTTGGCCACACACTTTATTTAACAATTTCCTTTCTTTTTTTTTTCCTAGATTCGCTGAGAAGCCACCAACACATTAGACTTGACCATAGAGAGGTAGATTTCCTAGAAAGTGTGGCAGAAGGGATAGGTTCAAGCAAGACATCTTTACAAAGTTGAATGATTTCTCTAGGAATCTTCCAAATACTACATTCTACCTTGACTCATTAGTTAATTGACCGACAGACAAACAAATAAGGACACGTGCAAGAGTTTGAATGGTGAATGTCCAAGTCCCTTGAAAAGGGGTGGATGATGACAGTGTTGAGACTTATGTGAAGGTTAAGTGCACATGATGCATGAGTTGGCATGGCCCAGCCAACTACAAAGGCCGCAAGTCAAGCCAGCTCACCTAAATTGGCACCTGTAGGTGAGATTCTATATATAGAGTTTGGCTGGTTTACTTGTCAGGTTTCATTGCCTGTATATCAACACAAGTTAAGTGGGTGAAGCGCATGTCAATAGGTTTCATTTTACCTATTATTAAAAAAACATCCTCGTGTTGCTCGCTCAAATCTTATCTTTTTCGCCCCCATATGTTTCTAGCATTCTATGAAATTATAGGACAAATGATTCTTTGTGCTTTAAATCAAACCATTGTAATTTCAATCCCGATTAATTTATGCCACAAAACCATTCCTCTTTTCTTCTAAACTAAATTCTAATAAAAGCAGCATAAACAATGATGCAATGAATAGCAGTTGAAAGTAAGCAACTTAATTCATTCCAAATTTCGTAATTGCACGCTAGAGAGTTCCTTCTTAAATATAAATAAAAAAGTTAATAATATTTTTTTTGTAGGATAGGAAGAAAAACAAAGAGAGTTAAATTAAAAATAATGCAAATGTTGAGAGAAAAAAAAAAGTATATAGAAAAGATAAAGTAAGGTTGAATTATTATATTGTAGGTAAAACCGTAAAAATGAGAGGAGACGAGTATGATTATAGTTGTTTCATTATAATTATGATGATGTGACATTGCAATCTTTAAAAGATATAATGTCAAGAGAGGTACAAACATGGTGGCCGTGTTAACATTGATTGGGCTGTGCCAAAGCTGATGGTGACAGGATGGATTTGTATTTTTCAGGCTGACGCGTTCAGTTGGACGAAGTTTTCTATTGCTAAGATACATGTGGTGCTAAAGAGCGCAAAATTCTAAGAGAGAGACAAGGACAACCCGCTTCGAGAGAAATCCGAAGACGAGGGGGGGGGGGGGGGGGGGGCTGGTGGTCCGTGGGCTGTGGAATGATCTCCTCGTTGGCTCTATGCTACCCTGGGTTGTGGAATAGCCTTTTCGTCGGTTATCGTTTGGCTGCTGCGGATAGGTCGAGAGGGGCTGATGATCCGTGGCGTCGATCGCTGCCGGAACGCTTCACGTGGGATACTTCGTCTCCCTCTCCGGTAGAGATGCAGGAGATGATCCGAAAATCATCCAAGTGCCGGTTTGCTCCTTGGAGAGTGAGATTGGTTCTTGGGGTGAGAAGGCGCTGCTGGCCCGCTCTCTTTCCCGGTGGGTGCCGGCGGAGGCGATCATTAGGGAGCTTCTTCGAGCGATATTCAGGAGAAATAGAGGTGATTTCACTGGCTCATAGACACTATGTAATCCGTCTCTCTGAGATTCATGCCAAAGATCAAATCCTAGGGAGGCCATGGGTGATTAATGGTTAGGTTCTTGCGGTGGCGGAGTGGAGGCCAGAATTTGTCCCGTCGGAAGACTCCCTGCTTCAAGCTCTGGTTTGGATTCGTCTTCCCCTGTTGCCAATTGAATTCTGGGCTGATGACATCCTCTCCTCTATCATCTCGGTGGCTGGGGAGTTCCTGTTCTTGGATGAATCCACCAGGGCTCGGAAACGGGGCGGCTTTGCTCGAGTTTGCGCCCGTATCGATCTGGCTCCCCCCTCCGTCCGGGAGCTCGTGTTCGTGGGATCGGCGATCCTTTATGGCAGCAGTTCTCTTTTGAGAACATCGACGGCATCTGCAACGGTGTGCCTCGCTGCATCTCGCTGGTCCGTGTGTTCCAACGGGGGAGTCGGTCCCTGCTTCGGATGCTCCAAAGTCGGCCCCTGGATGGCGGCCGTCCGGCGTCGTCGTCCCCCTCAGGAACATCATCTGCTCTCAACTGTCGCGGATCGCTCGGGCCATGCTTCATCCCCTGTTCGAAGGATGGCTGGATTTCTCCTAAGAAGGTAGCCCGTCGTCAGCTTCCGCTCTCCTCTGCCTCGTTGCAATCGATCTCTGGTCAGGGGGTTGGTCGGGGTGAGAAGTCGGGCTCCGGATCGACGGAGCTGTTGTCTTGGGAGCTTAGATCGCAGTCTCAACCAGCGAGCAAGGCCCTGGTTCCAGTGCCAATTGCTCTTGGCCTAGGGATCCAGGATGACCCCAGGATGAGTTTGAGCGTGCCGGTTGGCACTGTAGCTCAGTTTCAGAAGGTAGCTAATGTTGGCACTGAGGCTGTTAACACTGAGCTGAAGCTTTGCTGACTGAATGTTGTGGGGCCAGTTCCTTTCCGAAATTAGGACTTGGTACAGGGTCTGGAAGCCTGTCTCTCAGTAAGGATCCGTCTCGGGTCCTTCTAAGCGGGCCCGTCCTGTGGAGACCCTGTCTAGGAGGATGCCTTCCCACTCTTCCAAAGGTAAAGGCAAGGCCTCTCTTATTAGTAGAGGTGGGGATAAGGTGCCTTTACATTCGGAGCCGCCTCGGATACTGGACGGGGGTCTGTGGCCCTGTCTGGCCCTGGGGCCAAAAAGGCCCGCGGTCGTATTGGGGCCGCCCGGGTCTAGCTCTGATGCTAATCATCTGATCCACTTGAAGACTTGCACTCATGAGTTAGCTGTTAGTCAGCTGAAACAGGCTATCCAGTCGACTGATTCCGCTGTTGTGATGGATTCAGTCCAGTCAGATGAGTGCCGTGATACGGGTTCCTGAATTGCTCTGGGGTGGTTTCTGGCGATTCAGAGGTTCTGATAGATTCTATTCAGGTTGCTGAGTGCAGGGATATGGGAGATCCGGGGTGTTCTGAGGAGATGGTGGGGGTGATGGTCAGAGCCCTCCCAATCCAGTCTCACCATGAAGATTCTCATATGGAATGTGAGAGGAGCATTGAAACCATGTTTTGCTCCTCATTTGGAAGGCTTATGCAACTTCACTCTTTTGACATTTGTATCTTGTTGGAGACTCGGCTTTCTGGGGCTAGCCTGGCCCGTTTTGGAAGACAGATTGCCCGACTTGGGTTTTGTATGCTATTGAGTCCAATGGTCTATCTGGGGGCATTGTGGCTCTTTGGAGGAATGAGAGTATCAGGGTTGATGCTTTCCATAGCTATGGTCAGCAGGTTGCATTGGTTATTTCTGAGGGAAGTGCTTCCCCCTGGCTCCTTTCCGGAGTTTACGCCAGCACCGATTTCCGGGAGCGTCGGGTGCTTTGGTCTGAGATTCAGTCTCTTCTTGACCAGGGGTTTCCCTCCATCATTGCTGGAGATTTCAATTGTATTTTGGGTGCTGCTGAGAAGAGAGGTGGCAGGGTTTCTTATGGTGCTGTGGGCCGAGTGGAGTTTAGGGATTTTGTCTCTTCTGCTGGTCTATTGGATTTGGATTCCAGGGACCACAGTTCACTTGGTGTAACAACCGGCAGGGTTCAGCTAGAGTCTGGGAAAGATTGGACAGGGCTTTGGCTTCCTCTTCGTGGCTTCAGCTTTACCCGGCTGTCTCGGTTACTCACTTGCCCAGAATTGCCTCTGACCACTGCCCTATTCTCATTTCTACTGACATCACCACTCAGCGTCAGAGGCAGTTTAGATTTGAGAAGTTTTGGACTTCCTACTCTGCTGCTCGATCCATCATTTCTCAGGTTTGGCGGTTACCTGTCAGAGGCAATGCCATCTATCGGCTCTCTAGACGTCTTGCTCTTGCTAGACGGCGCCTTTCTCGATGGCATAGACTGGAGGTTGGGGATATTGTCAGACAAGTGGAGCAGGTTGAGTCTATTATCTCTTCTCTCCAGGCTAAAGAGGATCTGGAGGTTCTCTTTCTTCTGATGATCTTTCGTCCCTGCGATCCAATTTGGCGCTGCACCACTCCCTTCTGCTGCAGCAGGAGACTTTCTGGAGACAGCGATCCCGTATCCAGTGGGTTAAGGAAGGGGACTGTAACACTAGATTTTTCCACCAGGCCACTCAAAACGACGAGCGGGCAACCGTATTAGGCATATATCTGACGACGAGGGACAGCTTCAGGAGGATACCCAGGTGATTAGGGAGCAGATTCTTAATTTCTTTCATACCAGGTGGACTGAGGTTAGCTGGTGCTGGTGTCCCTGTTCACTGTCGGTCTCCCAATAGAGTTACTGCTGAAGAGAATGTCTCTCTTATTCGGCCTATTACTTCGGAGGATATTCGGCTGGCTCTGTGGGAGCTTGGTGCTGATAAGGCCCCTGGGCCGGATGGATTTCCTCCGTTTTCTTTCGTCATTATTGGGATATCCTGGGGGAGGATTTAGTGCAGGCGATTCAGCTTGTTTTCATCTCAAATCTATCCCCTCTGACTGGAATCGCACCTTCATTACCTTGGTCCCTAAGAGGCCTGATGCTTCCAGCCCTCAGCACTTTCGGCCTATCAGTTTGTGCACAACCTTATATAAGGTTTGCGCTCGACTCCTGGTTTCTAGGCTTCGTTGGGTTATCCCTCGCCTCATCTCTCCGGAGCAGGAGGCTTTTCTCAAAGGGCGAAGCATCACTGATAATGCTTTACTGGCTCAGGAGTTTATGCATGACCTTCGACGAGCTTCTAAGCGTCAGGGGCTCATGGCTATTAAGTTGGATATGGAAAGGGCTTATGACAGAGTCAGTTGGGACTTCTTGTATCGCTCTCTTCAGGAGTTTGGGTTTCAGGAGCTATTTATTGGCTGGATCATGGCATGTATTAAGCGCCCGTCGTTCTCCATCCTTATCAATGGAGATTGTACTGATTATTTCCATTCTGAGGGTGGGCTGAGGCAAGGATGTCCTCTTTCCCCGTTTCTGTTTGTTCTAACGGCTGATGCTCTATCTCGGGCGCTTCACCAGGCTCAGCAGGACTCTGCTCTTGACCCTTACCAGGCTGGTCCCCAGGGGCCCATGATCTCTCACTTGCTGTTTGCTAATGACTGCATTTTCCTGGGTAGGGCTACGGAGGCCAACGCAACCACGTTTGCATCGATTCTCCAGGCTTACTGTTTCACCTCGGGTCAGAAGGTTAATACTACCAAGTCAGTGATTTGTTTTAGTCCGAGGGTGACTCCTTCTCGTAAGGGGTCTATTATGCAGATAATGGGCATTTCCAAGCAGTCGGCTTCGCTCTCCTATCTGGGGATTCCCATCACTGGTAGTAGGCCCAGGATTTCGGACTTTGGTAGTCTCGAGACGAGGATCCGTGATCGACTTGAGGGGTGGCAGGTCACGGGGCTATCTATGATGGCGAGGATTACTCTTATTCGATCGGTGCTCACTTCTCTTCCTCTCTATTTGTTATCTAATGCTGCTGTCCCATTGACTTGTCTGAGGAGGATTGAGCGACACTTCAGGGACTTTCTCTGGGGCCCATCACAGGATCGTCATGCTGTTCATCTTTTAGCCTGGGATTATGTCTGTTTGCCAATCTCGGAGGGAGGTCTGGGGATACAGTCCCTTATTGCTCGAGGGAGGTTGATTGCTAGGCATGCCACTCGGTTTTTGCTTGATCCGCATTGTTTGTGGAGTTCTTTTATGCGTGCCAAGTATGGGGAATGGACTTCTTCCACTAATCTTCAGCCGTCTCGGGGTCACTCTTTCTTCTGGAAAGAGGTTTGTAGTCATGCTCCGGCGATCCTTCACAGCATCTCCTGGATCATTGGCAATGTGTCTCCGTGGATGTTGCTTATGACTCATGGCTTGTTGACCTCCCCTTGTCTCGGTGGCCTACTTTTGTCAGCACTACCATTCCTCCTGGCATGCGTGTCAGTGATCTTACAGCTCATGATCATTCTTCCTGGTCTACCACTTTGCTGTCTCGCTATTTTGGGGAAGAGCTTCAGCGTCGTATTGTTTATATCCCTCTTTCCCGAGTTTGTCCCCCGACATCAGGGTTTGGAGGCAATCCTGTTTGCCGAGTGCTCCTAATAGTGACCTGGTCCAGATTTACAGAGCTCCTACCTAACCGTTGGTTGATATGGCTTGGATTTGGCGTTTTCCCATTCATCCCAGGGTTCGTCTTTTTCTATGGAAGCTTGCACGGAATTGTCTCCCGACATGCTCCGTGCTCTCTAGACGTGGCCTGGGGATCCAGCCTACGTGTCCATTATGTGGTATTGAGGAGGAGTCGGTGGATCATGTCATCTTCACTTGTCTCAGAGCTCGTCATATTTGGAGATCGCTAGTGACCGGCCTTGGAATGATGCTTCCTCTTCTCTTTCTCTCTCCTTTCTTATATTGATCAGGCATGATATCAGGAGAGGTGGCTGTCAGCAGGGTGCGACGAGGGCTTACATCGCTTATCAAATCTGGTTATCCCGAAACTGGATTGTCTTTACTCACGAGTCTGCCCCGTCGTATAGGGTGGTGAGGGTTGCTTTGTCTTTATCTACTGAGTACACTTCTCAGCGTTTGGCTCGTGATTGTGTTAGCCCTAGCCCCTGGGGTTCCCATGCTGCTTCGGCAGTGCACCGGAGTACGGTCTTTATTTCTTAGGAACCCCCTCCTCCAGGGTTTGTCAAAATTAATTTTGATGGGAGTGTTTGTGGTAGATCTGCCGGATTGGGTTTGTCATTCGGAGATCTGATGGTTTGCTGGTGGCTTTAGTCTCCTGGATTCCTCCGTGCCATTGGCGGAGCTTTATGCTGCTTGAGCGGGGGTTTCCTGTGCTATTCGTAGCCTCGGCACCCGTTGTATTATCCTCGAGGGGGATGCTCTCACCGTGATCCGGTGGCTTCGTCAGGATCATTGTAACCAGATGCCAATCAATCCTTTGATCTCAGACATTCGATCTCTCCTACAGGAGGCTCAGAGCATTCAGATCTGTCATATCTACAGGGAAGCTAATTCAGCGGCTGATTGGATTGCCGCTAGGGTGGCCGACCATTCTAGCATCTGGCGCTGGTTGCCAGGTGACAGCTGTCCTCCTATCCTTGCTCAACTTTTGTATTCTGATAGTTTGGATTTATGTCATCTTAAACTGGTGTGATCATCCGACTGTACCCAAAAAAAAAAAAAAAAAAGAGCACAAAATTGATGGATAAGGTTTACTTATGGTAAAGTTCAACACTAGAAAGCGAAAAGACTAACCCATTTCGCCATGAATATAGCAATCCTGGTTCATCTGTAGCCAGCCGTCCAATCTTTTTCATTGGACTGTCTGCCATTCTGGAAAGTGCTCAGCTGCCTTGTTCTTGCTGCCCGGCTTGTAAAATAGGGATGGCAATGGTTATGAGATGGATCAAAATCGTTTATATTGGTATTTATTTTGTTAGAAAAATTATTTTACTTTTTATCTTATTAAGTTATATGAAACGAAGATTGAAATATTCGATTGGGCAAACGGATACTCATGGATACCCATTTACTCATTCACAAAAAATAAAAATATTTATAATTTATTAAAAATTAAAAAATAAAATTAATTAGGATAAGATAGAATAAACCCCAACAATTAATCGTTGATATTGATACACCTAACACATTAGCTTTAACATGGTAACAAAAGAATACATTCAAATTTCAAAGCAAAAATAAAGAGATATCTTTCTTTAGAAATAAAAGAAAGAGATGAGCGTACCAAAGAAGAAAAAAAAAAGGTGCTTGAGGCGTCGATGGGGCGTCGATGAGGCAACGATTGAAGACGATGAGAACTTCAGAGTTCAAATCAACGATTGAGTAGCTTCAGACTTCAGAACTTCATATTGGATGCATGAAGGAGGAAGAGCAAAAGACGGTGCTTTATATAAAGCTAACGGGGATGAGGATGGGGCGAAGAATATCGTCCTCGGACTGTTTATCCATTTAGCCATTAACAAAAATCTTCGTTATCCGTTAAGCCGTTTAAAACGGAGATTTCTCGCGTTAAAACTGGTACTGGTCCGGGAAACTAAAAAAAAAAATTTGTCATTCCTAAAGTAAAATATCTCGTAGTCATACCCCAACAATTTAACTACCCATTTTTGTTGATCCGGAGTCACCACTCGTTGCTCCACTAAATATTTGAGGCTGCATTGATCAGTTTGGATATAGAATTCGTTACCCATCAGATATGGCCTCCATGTTTGTAATGCATGAATGATTGCCAACATTTCTTTGGCGTAAGTGGACCAAGATTGCTTGGTGCTGCCAGGGCTCAACTCATGAAGACAATTGGCCTCTCCTGCTGGAGTCAGAACGGCTTCGATGCTGTCTTCGGATGCATCTGATTCTATGAAGAAAGGCTCATTGAAATTTGGCATGGCTAATGTAGGCGTGGTGGCCATGGCTTGCTTGAGAATTTCAAAGGCAGCCTCCGCTTCATTTGTCCAACTAAACTATCCTTTCTTTAAGAGATTGGTGAGAGGACGAGCTATCAAGCCATAATTCCGTACAAACTTCCTGTAATAACCTGTAAGGCCTAAAAATCCATGCAACTCAGAGACATTAGTGGGTCTAGGCCAATTCAATATAGTTTTAATTTTTCTATATATGGTCCACTTTGACCCGTCACCAGTGCGGAGTGATAATATGTCTCAAATACTCCAACTCTTGTCGGTCAAATGGACATTTACTAACTTTAACAAAAAATGATGTTGCCTTAATATTTCAAAAGCCTTTCAAACATGTTCAAGATGCATGTTTCAATTGGAACTATATATTAAGATATCATCAAAAAATATGTACTAGCACAAATTACAAAGATAAGGATGAAATGTGGAATTCATAATAGCTTGAAAGGTAGAGGAGGCGTTACAAAGACTGAATGGGATGACTAGGTATTCATAATGACCGTTATGAGTGCAAATTACAGTTTATGAATGTCTAATGAATGCACTCGTACCTGATGGTATCCCACTTTTAAATCAAGTTTGATAAAGTAACAAGCTCTATGAAGCTCATTGAGCATATCATCTACTGTAGGGATTGAAAAACGGTCTTTGATAGTTATATTATTAAGGGCTCGATAGTCAGTGCAAAAGCGCTAGGTGACATCTTTTTTTTTTTTTTTTTTGAATAATAATACTGGAGAAGAAAATGGACTTGTGCTAGGTCTAATGAGCCCCAATTTTAACATGTCATGAACTTGTTTTTTAATTTCAGCTTTTTAAAAATAGGCATACCTGTAAGGTCTCACATTTACTGGCTCCACTCCTTTCAAGTTGATGTGATGATCGATTTCCCTTGTAAGAAGCAGCTGCTTGGCTCTTGGAAAATATCCTGAAACTGATTCAATAACTGTTGCATTTTGGGATGGACATTTTGTTCTGAAAGATTGCCCGCATCTTGAAGACAAAGGGCAATGAGCGAGCCTCCTTGTTGAATGTTTTTTGAAATAGCTTTCACTGATGCTGTTTGAATCTGTTGACAGCCAATGCCTTGCAATTTATGAATCTAGCTGCCCCACCGAAATTCTATTATCAACCGCTTTCAATTACACATCACCGTTCCTAATTGTTCCAACCAATGGACACTTAACACCAAGTCCAATCCAGTCAATGGTAGAGAATATAAAGTGAGGGAAAAAGTGATGCCTTGGATCAATACTTGTACATTCTCAAATTTTCCTTGGCATTTTAATGACCTTCCATTAACAATCTTCACATCAATGGCTCAGTAGGGACCTCTGGTATACCATTGACTAATGAAGCTGTAGTAAATTTGCTACTCCTCCACTAATGAAGCTGCTGTAAATTTCACAGTGCCCAATCTTGGCCATCACCCGCATTGTTTTGTATACCGACCATCCTGACAATGGATGCAAAGATCTCTCTGGTTGAGGTCCTCATCATCGGAGACGTCTGAACTGCCTTCCAAAAGCAATCCTATGACCTGGTGTAAACTTCTCGTCGCAATTAATAATATACATGTTCCACTTGTTCACGACCACCTCCAAAATCAACAAGTTCTTCTATTATGCCACGTCAGCTGCATTCTTAATCAAAGTACTTTGGATTCATGGTGGGCTTCCTTTGAGACCTCCTTGGTGTATCATTAAGCGAGATGTGTCAACTTGGTAAGCCGACGCGCACTTGATTTTGGTGTTGTTGAGATATAATATAACCAACAGTTTGTACCGCTAGGTTGATTCATTGCACACTTTAATTAATCATTTCCTTTTTCTTTCTAGATTCATTGTATTAGATTTGACGATAGAGAGGTAGATTTTCTAGAAAGTGTGGCAAAAGGGATAGGTTCAAGCAAGACATCTTCACCAAGTTGAATGATATCTCTAGCTATCTTCCAAGTACTACATTCTACTTTAACTCATTAATAAGTTGGCAGACAGAGGAGCAAATAAGGACACATGTGCATGAGTTTTGAATGGTTAATGTCCTAAGCCCCTTGCAAAGGGATAGATGACGACATTGTTAAGACTTCACGTGAAGGTAGGCAATCTTATAATAAATATCTTTAGACTTGGTTTGTGGTTCTGGATCCTTGATCCATCTCTCAGTGTTCTTCTTTTTATCGTCCCCATTTTTTAAGAAACTACAAGCCCTAATGGAGAATATATAACACAAACTCTCACGCGCGCATATATATATATATATATAGAGAGAGAGAGAGAGAGAGAGACTTAACCCCATTTCAAATTGAGCTTCTAACTCAAAGCTATATATGTCTCCCTTTTTTTCCCTCTATCCAATAGATAACTAGTCATGCACCAGCGCAGCGTGGGACATTAATATATTTATAAAGTGAAGGAAATTAAATTTTACCATGCATAGATTTATTTTTTTGGCTCTATGTTTGGTTTCTTAAGGCCATGAACAAAAATCATATCAAATCTGTCTTTTAATTAATTAAATACAACTACAAGATATCTAAACAAATCAAATTTCATAATATAAAACATTATTTCTATTTATTCAAACTAATAAAAACTACAAATTCATACAAAAAAAGAAAATCAATCAAACACATACCTCTTTCAAGTGAAGTCGCATGTTATTTCTGAATGGATCATCTTTAAAAAATAGCTTTACTATCAATATTGTTCACCCTATTGCATTTTAATACTTAAGAAAATTTATAAAAATTAATTTAATTATAAGCATTTTAAATTATGCAAGTTGTATATATTCTTTTTGTGCATATATACTACTTCCTTTAATGTATATGCTAATAATTTATCATACTTTATCTTCATCTATATTTTTGCTATTGATATTAGTTGATCATATTAAAAAAGATATAACTATTTGTAATTTGAGTATCGACTTAGTCCTAAATAGTGTAGAGTGGAGGAAGCAGATTCATGTAGCCGATTCCATGTAGTTGGAAAAAGGCTTAGATGAGTTGAGTTGAGTTGTATATTAGTTTTTTTTTGTACAAACGGGCGATCACACCAGTCTTGGTTGAGTAAAACCCAATTTATCAAAGTACAAAATTTGAGAAAGCACAGACGGGTACGAATCACTGGCATCCAGCACCACGGCCCGGAGTGATGGGCGACCCAGGCAGCAATCCAATCAGCCGTTGAACTAGCTTTTTGGTAAGTGTGCCGAATCTGGACAGTATCAGCCTGATGAAGCATGGACCGAATGTCGCATATCATAGGGTTGGTCAGAATAGGGTCGCCCAGTTCCTATCGGAGCTAGCGCATCATAGTGATAGAGTCACCCTCAATAATAAACTTGTGAATACCTAAGCTGCATATGGCGTAGGAGATGCCAGCTCACGCAGCATGCAGTTCAGCAGCCGACACAAAGAGGTCAAGGAGGCCAAAACTGCCAGCCACCATCAAAGATCCATCAGACCCACATATCACAAAAGCCGAACCCGTCAGACGACCACGAACACTACCATTAAAATTGACTTTGACAAGCCCTAGTGGAGGGGGTTCCCAAGAAATGAAGACCATACACGGTGTACTACAGAGGCAGCAGTGGAATCCCAGATGCTAGGGCTATCAGAGTCAAGGGCAGTCTGATGGAAAATGTGCTCAGCTGAAATGGACTGAGCTGTCCTGACAATCCTGTGAGGAGGATCAATGGAATTAGAGAAAATATGTTAATTCTGGGACAACTAGAGCTGATAAGCAATATAAGCAGCCAAGAAACTGGAACAACCGAAGTCCCTTCTCATATCCCGAAGTCATCGTCAGCTGCAACATTGAGCACTAGACGATAACTCGCAAGTGCCACACCGATCTCGGAGTTAATATAGCATGGTCATAGTCAGTCGTCCACGCCATCAGGCACATGGAGTGATCGCCATCCAAGACAGTGTGCCCCATCTGAGATCTGTAATCCTGCATGATATCCCTGATCGGCGCATGGGTCAAGCAGGACCTCCTCCATAATCTAATATCCGCTGTGTGATCTTACTCATTAAAACATGAGATTTTATTTTAATAAAATGTTAATGCCTTTGATTGGCTAAAACATGCTATGTAATTAAAATTTTAATCTTACTCATTACCTTTCTTTGAAAAAATGAATCATGATGATCTTCCATCCATAGCTCCCCATGATATAAAGGAAGAGGGTACACAGTTGGTGTTTTAGAATGCACCAAATAAGTACCTTTTCTTAATACCTTGCTATTTAAAGAAAAAAAAGAAATGCTTGAATATCAACCGATATTAAATCCCTCTTCTATATTTCTATGCAAAACAAGGGTCATTCTTTATAGCTCGCATTCAAAAGAACTTTAGGCTGAAACATCATAATCCTCCAACCATCTCTAACCCAATCCACCTCTCAAACAATACTTTACTAAGGAAAAGAATCAAAACAAAATAATGATCATCGCAAATATTTTAGAGACTCTCTATCCTAATACAACTAATATTTAATAATAGCTATCAAAAATATTATTATTATTTATATCTTTTAAATTTATACTTTATTTGTAATTGAAATATTTTATGTCATTAATTTAATATTATGTTTAATTATTATGATTTATAATAATATTAATATACTCCATTTCTTAGTTTGAATTATATTTAAGTTATTTTCTATTTTAAATTTATATTTGATCTTCTGAACTTGTTGCTTCACTATCGCTCCATATAGCCAACAT
Source organism: Calamus simplicifolius (assembly GCA_900491605.1). NCBI lineage: Eukaryota > Viridiplantae > Streptophyta > Magnoliopsida > Arecales > Arecaceae > Calamus > Calamus simplicifolius. Next base: position 41,916 of record UESW01000086.1, read on the forward strand.
AGCTTTCTTCTTTATTTTCTTAAATCCTTTCTTCAATTATGGACATTCCGGTTTGATATGTCCAGGCTGCTTGCACTCAAAGCATATAGGAGGTTCACTTCTTTCTTTTTTTTTGCTATGATCTCCTTTGATAAATATTTTTTTTTTAAATTTCTTTCTCCTCATAAATTTCTTAAATTTTCTAGAGATAAGAGCCATTTCATCATCTTTTTCACTATTACTGGTTTCTTCTTCACTTTCCTCATCTTGAACAGCACTCTTCAATGCCATAGTCCTTTCTTCTTTGAATCATCTTCATCATTGTATTGTCATTGCTGTAGTTCATGAGTCATCAAAGAGCCGACTAATTCTTTAAGTAATAAAGTATTAAGGTCTTTTGCTTCTTGTATAGCAGTCACTTTTGCTTCCCATGATCTAGGTAAAAATCTTAAAATTTTTCTAACAAGATCACTGTTAGCATAAGATTTTCTCAAACTTTTCAAACCATTAATGATAATAGTAAATCTAGTAAACATATCAGTGATATTTTCAGCTGAATCCATCTTAAATAATTCATACTTATGAACAAGCATATTAATTTTGGATTTCATGACTTGATTAGTACCCTCATGGGTGACTTCAAGTCTATCCCAAATCTCTTTAGCAGACATGCAAGTAGATATACGGTTTGTTGACCCAATTATTGATTTTGATGATTAATAAATAACATGAGTATATCCATTATGTTTTAACAAGGGTTTCAGGCATTAAAAATATTTGATCAATCAAAATGTATAAAGAACCTTGTTTTCAATCAAATGCCAGAAGTATTTTTTAAAATTCAGAGCCTGGAGTCGACACCTAGATGGTCTGGAGCCGACCCCATGATGGATTAGATGTTTTCCTGATTTTTAGCACGGTCTGAAGTCGACACCTAGAGTTTCGGAGCCGACTCCAACCTGAGACACCGAAAAGAGCATTCTATTTCAGTTTTCGGAGTCGACACCAAGTTTTCGGGAGCCGACACCTAGATTTGGGAGCCGACACTTACAGTCTCTGGAGCCGACTCTAACCTGAGTACAGAGAGTATATTTTCTTGAGCATTTCTGGAGCTGACAACTTATGGAGTGTGGAGTCGACACCCGAAAGCAGCGAGTCGACACTCAACTTTTTTGGAGATGACTCCTCAATAAACTTTTACTTTCTATTTTTGGATACTCGACTTGGAGCCGACACCTGCAAAGTTGGAGCCGACTCCAACCTGTCAGGAACGGATTTTTAAAATATTAGAATGGCCTCCAACGGTAACATTTTCTCACCTAATCTCTAACGGCTACTTTTCTTGTGTGTAGGAGGAATCCAATGACAGAAATAACGGCTAGTTTTTACCTAATCATGGATTAAGGAGAATCTATAAAAAGGGAGACCGTCCATTTAAAAAAAAGAGACGAAAAAATAGAGAGAAAACAACTTGAAAAATCCGAGAAGTCTTGAGCAATAAATCAAAGAGGAAAGAGTCAAAGTTCAAATCCATCAACTTCAGAAAGCTCAAAGAGAAATCCAAAGCATTCAAGCTCAAAATCAGAGTATTTCTCTAGTGAAGAAAAAGAGAGCAAAAGCTCTGATTTTTCCAACTTATCATCTATAATCCTTGTGAATAATCTGAGCTGAGGCCTGATTCAACCCTTCAAGAGAGAGGAAAAAGAAGAAAAGAAGAAAAGCTCACATCAAATTCGCTTCAAACAGGTTTTTCTAATCTTTGTTAACTTATATTGTTCATTTGCTCGTTTAAGGAGCTTTGCATTGTTGTAAACTTTAAATCAATTTGGTGTTTGCTAATTCAATCAGGGGGATTGAATTAGTTGAGGTAGTTTACCTCAGGAACAAGCTAGATTAGCTTGGTTTTGGGTTTTGTGCTGGTGAGCCCAAAAAAATCGGCTGGGTTCGTTGTGACCTCGTGTAAAACAACAAGTTGGAGTTGTAAGCTTGTAAAATAACATGACTGTAATCAGTGGATTATAGTATGGACCCAAGGGTTGCTTGGGAGTGGACGTAGGTGTTGGATACACCAAACTACTATAAATATCTTGTGTTTATCGTGCTCTTGTCTCTATCTCTTTCTTACTGTGCTTTAAATTATTGCTTCATTCTCTAGCATACTTAATCTTTGTGAAATTTGGTTTTAAGTTTTAAAGTGTTAAATTTTTTAAAATAACCCAATTCACCCCCCTCTCTTGGGTTGCCATCTGGGCTAACAATTGGTATCAGAGCTAGTGCTCATTGTTTATTTGATCACACGATCAAGAGCTAAAGATCCAAATGGCAGCTTAAGCTGGATCTTTATTTGCTGAAGGTCATTCTACTAATAGACCTCCTTTGTTTAATGGTTCCAACTATTCATATTGGAAAGCAAGAATGAGGATATTCATTCAAGCTTCAGATTATGAATTATGGAGTGTCATAATTAATGGACCTAGCACACCCACATACATGATTGATAGTTCTATTGTTCCTAAGCCCGAAAGGGATTGGAATGATAATGATAGGAAAATGGCTCAGCTCAATGCTAAGGCCATGAATGTCTTATATTGTTCCTTAGATGCAAACGAATTTAATCATATCTCTACATGTAATTCCGCAAAAGAAATATGGGATAGATTAGAGGTTACCCATAAGGGTACAAATCAAGTTAAAGAATCTAAGATTAATATTCTTGTTCATAAGTATGAATTTTTAGCATGGAACAAACTGAAACTATAGCATGCATGTAACTAGATTCACCGATATTGTAAATGTCTAAAAAGTCTTGGCAAGACCTACACTAACTCTGAATTAGTTCGTAAAATTCTTAGGTCACTTCCAAGGACATGGGAAGCAAAGGTGACAGCAATACAAAAGCCAAGAACCTCAACACTTTACCTTTGGAGGAGCTATTTGGATCACTAATGACCCATGAGTTAACCATGAAGCAGCACATAGAGGAAGAAGTTAAAAAGAAGAAGACTATAGCTCTTAAGGCTGCAGAAATTGAGGAAAGCAGCATTGAGGATGAAGATGATGATGAGACAACTCTTCTTGCTAGAAAGTTCACAAAATTTATGAGAAGAAGGAAACCCTTTCATAAAAGAAAATCGAATTAAGATGGAAGGCAAAAAAGAAAAAGAAAAGGACAAGAAAAGACAAAGAGAAAGACCCCCTAATTTGCTACGAGTGTAAGAAACCGGGGCACTTTAGATATGATTATCCTCAACTAAAAAGACTTACAACAAGAAAAAGACATACATTGCAACATGGAGCGACACGATGAATCCTCTTCCGAGGAGGAACAAAAGAAAGTTGTAAACATATGTCTTGTGGAACAGAGGATGATGAGGTAAGTACCGAAGCTAATGACTTTACTTTTGAAGAATTGTTTGAAGCATTCAATGAACTAGTTGATGATTTTAAAGCCTTGAAAAAGAAAAATAAATCATTGAAAAACGATAATCTAAATCTTGTCAAAGAAAAAGATAATCTTACTCATGAAGTTGAAAAATTGAAATCAGAAAATGAAGTTTTGATTAAAGAAAAAAAATCAATTTCCAATGAAAATGATGAATTAAAGAAGGAAGTTGATAAATAAAAATATAGTTGATAAATTTACATATAGTTCTGAAAAACTTAATTTATTATTGAGTAATCAAAGAGATATATTTGATAAGGCTGGATTAGGTTATAGGCCTAATATAAAACAAAAGTATGTCAACAACTTCTTTAGAAAAGAACAAGATAAAAATGAAGTTTCATGTCATTGTTGTAACAAAAAGGGACACAAAGCCTTTGAATGTAATTTTAAGAAAATTAACAAGAATTTAAGTAGTAAAGGAAGGAAAATATGGGTTCCAAAAGGAACAATCATTATTGCTACTAACCATGAAGGACCCAAGAAGGCTTGGGTACCTAAACAGAAAGTTTGATCACTTTGTAGGAGTGTCTTGCGGCCAAAAGATCAAAAAAAAATGGTATCTTGATAGCGGCTGCTCAAGACACATGACGGGTGACAAGGATCAATTCATCACCCTTGAAGATAAAAGAGGAGGAGTTGTCACTTTTGGAGATAATGGTAAAGGCCAGATAATGGGATTTGGTAAAATTCAGATAACTCCCTCTACTTTCATTGAGAATGTTCTATATGTAGATGGTTTAAAGCATAACTTAATCAGTATTAGCCAATTATGTGATAAAGGTTTCAAAGTTTCATTTGAAGCTTCTATCTGCACTGTTTCTAATCCCATTGACAATAGCATTATATTTATTGGAAATAGAAATGCAATGTATACTTAATTGATTTAAATAATTTGTCTACTAGTAATCATTGCTTAGTAGCTAATAATGCTAATGTAAATGAGATTGGATGGTTATATCGTAGATTAGGTCATGCAAGCACACACCTAATTTCAAAATTAATCAGAATGGACTTAGTTAAAGGACTTCCGAAGTTAGATTTTGAAAACAACAGATTTTGTGATGCATGTCAATTTGGAAAACAAACTAGAAACTCTTTCAAATCTAAAAATGTTGTTTCCACTTCTAGGCCACTGGAGCTACTTCACATGGACCTTTTTGGACCTACTAGAACTACTAGTCTAGGAGGAAAGAAATATGGTCTTGTGATAGTAGATGATTATTCTAGATATATGGGTATTATTTTTGGCTCATATAAGGATGAGACTTTCTCAATATTTTGAAGTTTTTCAAGAAAGTCACTAATGAGAAAAACAACACCATAGTGTCTCTTAGAAGTGATCATGGTACAGAATTTGAAAATCACTTGTTTAAAAATTTCTGCACTGAACATGGCATTCATCATAATTTTTCAGCACCTAGAACACCACAACAAAATGGAGTTGTAGAAAAAAAAAATAGGACTTTAGAAGACATGGCCCGTACCATGCTATGTGAAAGCCAACTTCTAAAGTACTTCTGGGGAAGCTATAAACACGGCATGTTACATCCTTAATAGAGCCTAATTAGGCCAATACTTAAAAAGACACCTTATGAATTATGGCATGATAGAAAACCAAAAATAGGTTATTTTCATGTATTTGTTGTAAATTTTATTCATAATAATGGAAAAGATAATCTTAAAAATTTGATGCAAAATCTGATGAAGGCTTATTCTTAGGATATTCAACAACCAGCAAAGCTTATAGAGTATTTAACAAGAAAACCTTAATTGTAGAAGAATCTATTCATGTAGTCTTTGATGAATCTTTAGCATCAAGTTCAGAAAAGATTGATGATGAGGAAGATACAAACATATTAGAAAGAGACATTGAAAATTAAATATAGATGTATCTTCAGATCATGAATAAGAATCTAAAGATGATGATTCTTCTAGGGTTGATGTTATTTATACTAATCATAATGAGGTAGATCTTCCTAGAGATTGGAGATATGTCTATGGTCATCCAAAGGAATTGATTATAGGTGATCCATCTCAAGGTGTAAGAACTAGATCATCTATGAGAAATATCAATAATCATCTTGCATTTGTATCTCAAATTGAACCTAAAACCATTGAAGAAGCTGAAAAAGATAGAATGGGATGCTAGCTATGCAAGAAGAATTAAATCAATTTATAGAAATAATGTATGGTCCTTAGTTGATAGACCTAAAGATCATTCAGTCATAGGATCTAAATGGGTATTTAGAAATAAATTGGATGAAAATGACATAGTAATTAGAAATAAAGCTAGATTAGTTGCAAAAGGATATAATCAAGAAGAAGGAATTGATTTTGATAAAACTTTTGCACCTGTAGCTAGATTAGAAGCAATTAGATTACTACTTGCATTTGCATGCCATATGAACATAAATTTATTTCAAATGGATGTTAAAAGTGCATTTTTAAATGGTTTTATAAATGAGAAGTTTTTGTGGAACAACCACCTGGTTTTGAAGATCATGAATTTCCAAATCATGTTTTTAAATTGCACAAAGCACTATATGGTTTAAAACAAGCACCTAGAGCTTGGTATGATAGGTTAAGCAAATTTCTAATTGAAAATGATTTCACTAGAGGAAATGTAGACAAAACCTTATTTTTGAAAAGAAAAGATAAAGATTTATTAGTAGTACAAATATATGTAGATGATATTATATTCGGTGCTACTAACAATTTCTTGTGTCAAGAGTTTGCTAAGTTAATGCAGGGTGAATTTGAAATGAGCATGATGGGAGAACTCAACTTCTTCCTAGGACTTCAAATCAAGCAAAGCAAAGAAGGAATTTTCATTAACCAAACAAAGTATATAAAGGAAATTCTCAAGAAGTTTGGAATGGAATCAATCAAACCCTTGGAACACCTATGAGCCTTCATGCAAATTAGACAAAGATGAAGACGGTAAGAAAGTAGATCAAAAATACTACAGAGGTATGATCGGATCTCTACTCTACTTAACTGCAAGTAGACCTGATATCATGTTTGATGTTTGTCTATGTGCTAGATTTCAATCAGAACCTAAAGAATCTCACTTAATTGCTGTGAAAAGAATCTTAAGATATCTAAGTGGAACTAAAAATGTAGGATTATGGTATTCTAGAGACTCAACACTAAACTTAATGCATATTCTGACTACTATGCTGGATGTAAACTAGATAGAAAAAGTACTAGTGGTGCATGTCAATTCTTAGGAAGTAACTTAATCTCTTGGTTTAGCAAAAAGCAAAATTCGGTTGCATTATCTACTGCTGAAGCAGAATATGTTGCAGCTGGAAGTTGCTGTGCTCAAATCCTTTGGATTAAGCGACAACTTGAAGATTATGACACTTGATAAAACTCCTATTAGATGTGATAATACAAGTGCGATCAATTTAACTAAGAATCCAATCCAACACTCAAGAACTAAACACATTGAAATTAGATATCACTTCATTAGAACACGTAGCTAATGGTAAAATTTGTCTTGACTATGTTAGTACTGAAGAACAATTAGCTGACATATTTACAAAACCTTTGAGTGAAGAGAGATTTTTATCTTAGAGGTGAATTAGGAATTTGTGATCCTTTGGAATGATTTTGAAACTCTTAAGGAAGATTTATCTATATTTCCATCAATTTCTTAAGATTTCTCTCATGATTTCAAGGACAATTTATCAAGACATTTGAGTACTTTGATTCATCATATTCCAAATTTTATCAAAATTTATTGAGTTTATTTTGACAAGTTTCGGATGTCTGAAACTCTGTTATTTTTCTCTGAAACTGTCTTTGGAGTCGACACCTCAAATTTATGGAGTCGACACCTTGTCTGTGTCTCTCTGTCTGGGACCTTGGAGCCGACACCAATTAAGCGGAGCCGACTCCAGTTCGAGCGCTAACCTGTTAGCAACTTGGAGTCGACACCCAACTTTGGGAGTCGACACCTGGTAGCCCCAAATTGACTTTATTAGGGCAGAGTCGACACCTTCTCATTTCCATTTTTTCAAAACTCTATCCAAAACCTCTCCAAACCTCCCAAAGCCTAAAATCCCTCAAATCAACCTTTCCCTAAGATTTCTATGGCACCTAAACGTAGAGGATCGGTCCTTGGTGCTCCCGTAACCACCCGAAAGCGTACGGCTCGGCGTCCTGTTCGTGAGCCATCTCCAAGCGATGATTCCTCTTCAACTCATTCGGATAACCCTAGCCACTCCTCTCCTCAGGTAGATACTCTTGCGGGCATGTGATTACCATGGGAAGGAAAGTGGATTTTGATTTCTTTGAGATCGAGGGCTTTTCTATTGGAAGATAGATTAAGGAGCTCGGCTGGGACAAGGTATGCTCTTTGGATGTTCCACTTATCCAGCCCTAGTTAAGGAATTCTATTTTAATTTATCAAGGGGAGATGGTGGGATAATCAGTTTTGTAAGAGGGAAGAGAGTTCATCTTACATTTCAAAGTTTAGGAAATCTTTTGAGCATCCCTGTCACTGGCTTGTAGCTGATATTCATAGTGAGAGATCTAATGCCTTGTCAAGGATGTTAGGAAGAGAAGTTACTGAATTTGAAGAAGTAAGGGCTAATCAGTTGCCCTTGGAGCTTAGATTATTACACAACATATGTAGTAGGATCTTATTCCCCAAGACTGGCCGTTTCGAGTATGTCTCAGAATGAGACATTGTGGTTATGGACAGTGTCTTGACGGGTCAGCCTATTAATCTTGCTGGGATGATGATTTGGTATATGGCTGAGGCCGGGGGCAAAAGGAGATCTTCTTTGCCTTATGGGATGATTTTAACTATGGTTTTTAGAAGTCAAGGCATTGTGATTTCTGACAATGAGCCATCAAAGAACCTCAGACACACAGATTATTATAGCTTGGCTACGGTGCACAGGATGGGGTTCGTTAAAGTGAATGGTCAATGGAAGAGAAAAGGCCATCTGGATGAGAGAGCCGCTGAGATTAGGACTTCTGCACCATCTGAGGTTGGTCCATCAGCGAGGCTTCCTTCACCAGAGCCTAGCAGATCTTCACCTCCTCCAGCTCCTGCTCAGTTCCTGTACCGCCACCTATGTCATCTAGTGGATTTTTAGATATTCAGTTAGAGCAACTCAAAAGTTTATTTGCTGCTCATAAAGAAGAAATAAAACTGAGATTGATAACAGTTTGATGAACTTAAGAGAATTGTATTACTCCTTGGATGATAGAATTGGTAAGATTGAATCCATCCTTGGAGCCTCCGTAGAATCTTTAAGGAATGATCTCAAGAATATTTTTGAAGAACTTAAAGATATTGGTGGAGATTCAGAGACTTACTCCAAATACAATGCTGAGCTTCAGAATAAGATTATGACTGCATGTGCATTTGTTGACAGAAGACTAAAAGAATTTGTTAGAACTCAAAGTGAAGGGATGGAAAAATTGTAGAAGAATTGCAAAGACTTCTTAGAACTCATTTTTGATTATGTTGTAATGAAGTTCTTTTGATGTTATTAAAAGATGATGTTCAGTTTAATATGTTTTGATATTTTGATGATGTAATGAAGTTTAATGAAGTTAGATATAATGAAGTTCTTTTTGAAATATAATGTTTACTTTTTGGTATTAAATGTAATGTTGTGAATGAACTACTTGAATTTTTGCAATTTGATTATTCTTTTGAGAAATATTATTTGAACTTGAATCTTTTCTAAAACCTTTTTGTTGATTACAAAAAAGGGGGAGAGAAGATTGTATATGCAAGCTTAAGTAATGGATATCAAGCTTAAGGAATTGGTATCAAATAATTTTGATGAAATAAGTTTAATTGGTATCAAGCATCAAATGTAATTTGATATGATCATATAAGTTTAATAGTAAAGGAAGAATAGATATTAATTTGAGTATCATAGGGGGAGCTACCTCATTTAGGGGGAGCTTATCTATAAGGGATAAATATTTGAGAAATTTGATTTGAAAACCTTATTATTTAAATCATGCATATACTCAATATTTTTATAATCATCAAAAAGGGAGATTGTTGACCCAATTATTGATTTTGATGATTAATAAATGACATGAGTATATCCATTATGTTTTAACAAGGGTTTCAGGCATTAAAAATATTTGATCAATCAAAATGTATAAAGAACCTTGTTTTCAATCAAATGCCAGAAGTATTTTTTAAAATTCAGAGCCTGGAGTCGACACCTAGATGGTCTGGAGCCGACCCATGGCGGATCAGATGTTTTCCTAATTTTTGGCATAGTCTGAGTCGACACCCAGAGTTTCGGAGCTGACTCCAACCTGAGACACCGAAAAGAGCATTCTGTTTTAGTTTCTGGAGTCGACACCAAGTTTTCGGGAGCCGACACCTAGATTTCGGGAGCCGACTCTAACCTGAGTACAAAGAGTGTGTTTTCTTCAGCATTTTTGGAGCCGACACCTTATGGAGTGCGGAGTCGACACCCGAAAGCGGCGAGTCAACACTCAACTTTTTCGGAGCCGACTCCTTAATGAACTTTTACTTTCTATTTTTAGATACTCGACTTGGAGCCGACACCTGAAAGTTGGAGCCGACTCCAACCTGTCAGGAACGGATTTTTAAAATGTTAGAACAGCCTCCAACGGTAACATTTTCTCACCTAATCTCTAATGGCTACTTTTCTTGTGTGTAGGAGGAATCCAAGGACAGAAATAACGGCTAGTTTTTTACCTAATCATGGATTAAGGAGAACCTATAAAAAGGGAGACCGTCCGTTTAAAAAAAAAAGATGAAAAAATAGAGAGAAAACAACTTGAAAAATCCGAGAAGTCTTGAGCAAGAAATCAAAGAGGAAAGAGTCAAAGTTCAAATCCATCAACTTCAGAAAGCTCAAAGAGAAATCCAAAGCATTCAAGCTTAAAATCGGAGTATTTCTCAAGTGAAGAAAAAGAGAGCAAAAGCCCTGATTTTCCCAACTTCTCATCTGCAATCCTTGTGAAGAATCTGAGCTGAGGCCTGATTCAACCCTTCAAGAGAGAAGAGAAAAGAAGAAAAGCTCACATCAAATTCGCTTCAAATAGGCTTTTCTAATCTTTGTTTACTTATATTGTTTATTTGCTCGTTTAAGGAGCTTTGCATTGTTGTAAACTTTAAATCAATTTGGTGTTTGCTAATTCAATCAGGGGGATTGAATTAGTTGAGGTAGTTTACCTCGGGAACAAGCTAGATTAGCTTGGGTTTGGGTTTTGTGCTGGTGAGCTCAAAAAAATTGACTGGGTTCGTTGTGTCCCCATGTAAAACAACAAGTTGGAGTTGTGAGCTTGTAAAACAACTCGACTATAATCAGTGGATTATAGTGTGGACCCAAGGGTTGCTTGGGAGTGGACGTAGGTGTTGGATACACCGAACCATTATAAATATCTTGTGTTTGTCATGCTCTTGCCTCTATCTGTCTCTTATTGTGCTTTAAATTATTGCTTCATTCTCTAGCATACTTAATCTTTGTGAAATTTGGTTTTAAGTTTTAAAGTGTTAAATTTTTTAAAAGAACCCAATTCACCCCCCTCTTGGGTTGCCATCTGGGCCAATACGGTTAAACTCATTTGCATCAAGAGAACAATAAAGAACATTCATAGCTTTTGCATTTAATTGAGCTAATTTCTTATCTTGCTCATCCCATTCTGATTCAGGCTTTGCAATATCAATATTATCAATCTTAACAGTGGGTGTGTGTGGTCCATTAATTATGATTCCCCATAAATCATAATCAAGTGCTTGAATGAAGATTTTCATTTGTGCTTTCCAATATGTGTAATTTGTTTCATTGAACAAAGGTGGTCTATTAGTTGATTGTCCTTCAGTCAACACAGATCCCATTTGGATTACTACTGATCTTTAGCTTCAAGCTTTTTAAAGCTATAGAAATCAAGAGCACGCTGCTCTGATACCACTTGTTGCCCACATGTAGTAACCCAAGAGGGGGTGAATTGGGTATTAAAAAATTAATTACTAGCGCAGATATGTGCTTAATCACTAGTTAAAAATTAGTTCGCAGCGGTGTAGTGGAGTGCATGAAACAAAATTACACAGAATATGCAATCACAAACACAATAGGGTTTATAGTGGTTCGGTGCCAAACTCGGCTCCTACGTCCACTCCCCAAAAACCCTTTGGGAATTTACTAATCGTATCACAACGATTACAACCCCTAGCCTTCCCGGCTAGTCCTCTTATTTTACGGCACAAGGCAGCCAAACCCCTAGCCTTTTCGGCTAATCCTCTTGTTTAACGGCACAAGGCAGCCAAACCCCTAGCCTTCCCGGCTAGTCCTCTTGTTTAACGGCACAAGGAGCCAAACCCCTAGCCTTCTCGGCTAGTCCTCTTGTTTAACGGCACAAGGAAGCCAAACAATAATCTTAGGGTTATCTGTAACCCTATTACAAATAATTTCAGAATAGTTAACAAATAGCTCCTAACTTGAGGAAATATTCAAAGAGAACTTTACAAATTTGAAGCAAATCTGCAGCAAAGAATGTGGATCTCCAAGGTAGCTGAGACTTTTGAATGCTTCACTGGATCTGGACGACTTGAGCAAGGATTGAGGTTTGTCAACTTCACAGCACAAGAACTTGCTCTTCAACACTCTGAAAAATATGCAATGTACACTCTCTTTTGATTTCTTTCTTTTTCTTTTTTTTAGATTTTCAAAGATTCGTCAACAAAAATCATTAAGAATCATCAAGGTGTTTCTCTGATCACATCTATTTAAACCAAAACAAAATAATGTCCGTTAGACACATTGGTAAATAGAGAAAATTAAAAACGGGAAGAAATATAACCCTTTGAATTTATTTCCTTAAACATTGATTGCATTTAATCCTTTGGCAAAGAAAGATCTCAGTCAAACACCAAAAGAAAATGTCAGTAACCATGAAAACGAAATATAAAAAGAGAGAGAGAGAGAGAGCATTTAATATTTGAGGGAGGTGGTTGGCTGGACATAATTTTGGCTAACTCCTTGAAGTCGTGCAGCCATGGAAGAAAAGGAGAAGATGCCCAAGCTAGCTAAGTAACTAAAGCTAGTTAGCTAGCTAACAAGACTCCACGGTCAAGAAGAAATTAGCCATAAAGGTGAAGTAAAGTAGTTAACAAATGAGTTAGCTCTTTCTATCATCCACACGACTAGACAAGGCATCCAGGATAAACTGGTTAGCTTCTTAGGTAGCTTGCTTGGATGAGTGCACGGCTTGGAGATGAATAAATCAGCCATATCCAAAGAAATAAAGTAGCTAGCTAGCAAGCTAGCTCAATTCAATATCCACACGGCTAGGCAAAGAAACAAGAAAAAAATAGCTAGCTTTAGAGCCAATGTTTCATGCATTAATAGAAAAGTAGTTAACTACCTAGCTAGCTAAGGCACAAATTGGTTAGCTCTTTAGCTAACTAGCCACATAAACAAGAACCCAACGTTTTCATGAACATAGTGCTTTTGAGAATCAGCTAGCTCTTTAGTTAGCTATCTTAAAAGTGTATGAGGCCAGGTTAAAAGTAGTTAGCTCTAGAGCTAACTCAATTCAAAAACTTTCATGCGGCTGAAGAGGGAATGAATAAAGTAGTTAACTTCCCAGTTAGCTAGATAAAAAGTTAACTCTACCATGAAAAAAAGTAGTTAGCTTGTTAGCTAACTCAATTCAAAATCATGCGCCGAGGGAATGAAAAATTTGTAAAAGTAGTTAGCTTGTTAGCTAACTAGATAAAAAGAAAACTCATTCATGACAAAAGTAGCTAACTTGTTAGCTAACTCTATTCAAATTTCATGCAATGTGGGAAGTAAAAAAGAAAAAGTAGTTAGCTGTTAAGCTAACTTGATTTATCATGCAATCGGCCAAGGGAGAAAAACGCCCAAAGGGAAAGCTAGCTCTCCAGCTGGCTTGAATTAAACTCCATTCGGCCAAAGAAACCTGCAGGGAAAAATAGTTAGCTTATTGGGAATATCTAGCTAACTCAATGAACTAACCAGCTAGCTGCCCAGCTGGCTGAAACCAAGGAGTATTCGGCCAAGGCAAATTTCTGCAGCAAATAGTTGGCTCTTGAGGCCAACTAGTCAACTAGGAGAAGGAAGAAGTTAGCTAACTAGCTAACTTATCCCAAGCATGGTTCGGCTAGGCTTACTGTGAGAGAAAATAAGTTAGCTAGCAAGAGGAGGAAGCTGGCTAAGGAGGGAAATAAGCTAGCTCACATAGTCAAGCAAAAATCCAAGCAATAAAGAATCAATTAGCTATATTCTAGACAAGAAAAATAAGCTTCTATGCAACAAATAAAATTTTACTTGATAAGGCTCACTTGTACGTCACTTGTACATCCCTACATTAATATTAATTTCCCTAATAAACATAGTCTTAATTGTTTTGTAATCATCAAAATCAATGTAGGGGCCAACAAAATATAATATATAAATTTAAATATATAAATAAAGTAAAAAATAAAAGAAGATATGAATCAAGCCATGAAGGATCAGATTTTATCATGTTAGACACTGTCCTAAGGATCAGATTTTTGCCCCTTCGTGTAGGTTGTTGGCATACAACAACCTGGCTCAACCCAATCCTTGAAAAAGATCAATAGTAACAATAAAAATAATATAATAAAAGATAAAGAATTCTTTGATTGATTCCTATCTTAATAAAGAATTCTTTGATTGATTCCTATCTTAATCTAAATCCTTGAGCCTATTTATAGGCTTAGCCCATAAAAGCTCCAACGGCTCAGCTTATAATGGCCTTAATGGCTTATAGGTGTTAGCCCCAAATTACGTTGAAAACGGCTTAAAAATTGAATTGTTTAAGCTGACGTTCGCAAATGTACGAGCAAACGTTCGCCCAACATTCACGAATGGTTCGTGGCCCGAGGAGCGTTAGTTAATTTATTTTTATTTAAATTTTTTTTCCAACAATCCCCATAATAGTTTTAAAATAATAAAATAATAAAATCAATATAACATAAAATTGTAGGGCATCTTATACTACGCAATAAGTGAGGTGTCCTTGAACTTGAACCTCACTTAGTGTTGGCTGTAACCATTTGAAGGAACCATAGTGGATTAAACCTTGAACTAGGTCCTTGACTTAGACTTTTACTAATCACACACACAGTATGGATCAATTGGTTTAAGCGGTCAGCGCATATTAAAGGCCTTACGCTTAGTACCTTGATTTTTTATGAGAATTCTTTAAGGTTAGCCCAAACCTTTAGTCACGGCCTAATATGACGATTCTCATATAATCCAAGGGTATTTGTGACTAATATCCTATAGATAACCTACCTCGGATCCATTAAGAGAATGACACAACCTTACATAAATATATGTTGTCACTTTATAAGAGCACTCATCATGGATGGGATGAGAATTTTTTTTTAAAAAAATTATGCTTTAACATGAACACTCAATTAGCTTCGTTTCTACCACATTGAACCTTATTCATGGGATTTCCAATCACGGAGGTTGGGTATCCACTGCCGGTGACCAAATAATGGGCTTAAGCTACATCCCCCTCGATGAATCTAGGACTCTACTCCTACATAATTTTTGGTTAATTGATTTGCCAAATTCTTCTTGGATTTGACAAATTTCAAGGCAATAACATCATTTTTTATTTGTCTTATAGACTTATGACGAAGCCATATATGGCTTGGCAATGCTTGATATTCAAGATAAAGCCATACAAAAAAAATATAATTAAAGAAGATCACAACTTCCAAAATGAAACAAGATAAAACATGGTGTAATCTTTCAATGGCCGCTATAACAGAAAATACTTATCTGGAATAAGAAGACTTTTCCATTTATAAGAATGCAGTTATATGCTAATAGCTGCACTTGAAAGTAAAATAATGAAATGATATGAAAATACATCTACTTACAAGCACACATATATCATATGCACAAGTGCAAGCATGTGTGTGTACACATATGAAATATATATATATATATACCTTTAAATACCTTGTACATGATCAACCATCCAAGGTGAAGATCCTTCAAAAGTTAACTTCAAGGCAACTAATGGGATTATTACTAGTTCACAATAGGTTTTGCAGTTACATAATATAGTATATATATATATATATATATATATATTCAGGATTTTTTTTCTTTTTTTTCTTTGAAACTGCAAGCATATAATAATCACATGAAAGCTGAAATCTAGGAGAAGCTTATCAATACTTTATGTAAGAAACTGCTTACAGTCACCACTAAAAGAAGTAGCTTTATATGAAAGCTTAATCTAGTCTTTTCCTAGTTCTTTGTATGTAAAATTATAGGATTGCATTTTATCAACTCAATGTAGTATGGTGATTTAATTTGCTGCTCACATGTTGGCTCATAGTGTTAAAGATCCTCTTCACATGACAAAGCCACTCAAATATGAATCAAGTTTTTTTTTATTTTATTTTAAACATCAGGATGGGATGGTATAATAAGTTCCATACAGCATGATTACTTTACCAGGATGCCTCCTGGACAAGCATCATATCATTCCAGTCAAAAACCAATACTGAGCCCAATATTGAAATTTGAAACCTTGGAACCTAAGGATGATGTAAATTTAAGTGAATTAGCCTTGAAAGATTATTTTTTCCATCACTCTAGTTATGGATAAAGCTTTATCACAAGAGATGGTTAATCACCACCTTTTTCGGACAAGGCAGCGATAATCCGGCGTTGGTTGAATTCACTGTTGATGAATGTAACCTTGAAGCCATGGTCGACCAAAAGGAGAGCCATTAAGGGGATAACATGGCCCTGCGCTGGGTAAGGGATGACGAGGGCATGAGGTGAACCCATTCCAATGGACTCTGTAATACCACTCCCGCTACCACCGCCTCTGTTTATATACTGGACATGAGTGCATTACAATTCTCAGTTCGATGGCTAGAATTTGCTGTTGATTTTAGGTAAACTACAGTGAGACCATTAATCCAAAATAAAACAACAAAAGAAAAACGGAGACCAAAAGATAATGACTTGTACCGTCCTGTCCCTTGACACATATATATAATTTTCTTTTGGGTCCCAGAAAGTCCTTGGGAGATGAGATAAGCTCAAATTATCATAATTGAAGGGACTAATATATGGGCAGCAGCCCTGGCCCCTATGAACAAGAGCTTAGCTGTAGAGCACATTTCATAAAGGCATCTTCGATCATGGTTGTTCGGCTCAAAGTATTTTATACATTTGATTGATCAAATATTTTTAATGCCTGAAACCCTTATTAAAACATAATGGATATACTCATGTCATTTATTAATCATCAAAATCAATAATTGGGTCAACAATCTCCTCCTTTTGATGATTATAAAATATGAGTATATGCATGATTTAAATAATAAGGTTTTCAAATCAAATTTCTCAAATATTTATCCCTTATAGATAAGCTCCCCCTAAATGAGGTAGCTCCCCCTATGATACTCAAATTAATATCTATTCTTCCTTTACTATTAAACTTATATGATCATATCAAATTACATTTGATGCTTGATACCAATTAAACTTATTTCATCGAAATTATTTGATACCAATTCCTTAAGCTTGCTTGATATCCATTACTTAAGCTTGCATATACAATCTTCTCTTCCCCTTTTTGTAATCAACAAAAAGGTTTTAGAAAAGATTCAAGTTCAAATTAATTTTTCTCAAAAGAATAATCAAATTGCAAAAATTCAAGTAGTTCATTTACAACATTACATTTAATACCAAAAAGTAAACATTATATTTCAAAAAGAACTTCATTATATCTAACTTCATTAAACTTCATTACATCATCAAAATATCAAAACATATTAAACTGAACATCATCTTTTAATAACATCAAAAGAACTTCATTACAACATAATCAAAAATGAGTTCTAAGAAGTCTTTGCAATTCTTCTACAATTTTTCCCATCCCTTCACTTTGAGTTCTAACAAATTCTTTTAGTCTTCTGTCAATAAATGCACATGCAGTCATAATCTTGTTTTGAAGCTCAGCATTGTATTTGGAGTAAGTTTCTGAATCTCCACCAATATCTTTAAGTTCTTCAAAAATATTCTTGAGATCATTCCTTAAAGATTCTGCGAAGGCTCCAAGGATGGATTCAATCTTACCAATTCTATCATCCAAGGAGTAATACAATTCCCTTAAGTTCATCAAACTGTTATCAATCTCAGTTTCATTTCTTCTTTATGAGCAGCAAATAAACTTTTGAGTTGCTCTAACTGAATATCTAAAAATCCACTAGATGATATAGGTGGCGGTACAGGAACTGGAGCAGGAGCTGGAGGAGGTGAAGATCTGCTAGGCTCTGATGAAGGAAGCCTCGCTGATGGACCAACCTCAGATGGTGCAAAAGTCCTAATCTCAGTGGCTCTCTCATCCAGATGGCCTTTTCTCTTCCATTGACCATTCACTTTAACGAACCCCATCCTGTGCACCTTAGCCAAGCTATAATAATATGTGTCTGAGGTTCTTTGATGGCTCATTGTCAAAAATCACAATGCCTTGACTTCTTAAAACCATAGTTAAAATCATCCCATAAGGCAAAGAAGATCTCCTTTTGCCCTCGGCCTCAGCCATATACCAAATCATCATCCCAGCAAGATTAATAGGCTGACCCGTCAAGACACTGTCCATAACCACAATGTCTCGTTTTGAGACATACTCGAAATGGCCAGTCTTGGGGAATAAGATCCTACTACAGATGTTGTGTAATAATCTAAGCTCCAAGGGCAACTGATTAGCCCTTACTTCTTCAAATTCAGTAACTTCTCTTCCTAACATCCTTGACAAGGCATCAGATCTCTCACTATGAATATTAGCTACAAGCCCAGTGATAGGGATGCTCAAAAGATTTCCTAAACTTTGAAATGTAAGATGAACTCTCTTCCCTCTTACAAAACTGATTATCTTACAATCTCCCCTTGATAAATTAAAATAGAATTCCTTAACTATGGCTGGATAAGTGGAAACATCCACCTTGTCCCAGCCGAGCTCCTTAATCTGTCTTCCAATAGAAAAGCCCTCAATCTCAAAGAAATCAAAATCCACTTTCCTTCCCATGGTAATCACACGCCCTGCAAGAGTATCTACCTGAGGAGAGGAGTGGCTAGGGTTATCCGAATGAGTTGAAGAGGAAACATCGCTTGGAGATGGCTCACAAACAGGACGCCGAGCCGTACACTTTCGAGTGGTTACGGGAGCACCAAGGACTGATCCTCTACATTTAGGTGCCATAGAAATCTTAGGGAAAGGTTGATATGAGGGATTTTAGGCTTTGGGAGGTTTAGAGAGGTTTTGGATGGAGTTTTGAAACAAATGGAAATGAGAAGGTATCGACTCTGCCCTAATAAAGTCAATTTGGGGCTACCAGGTGTCGACTCCCGCAAAGTCGGGTGTCGACTCCAAGTCGTTGACATGGTTAGCGCTCGAATTGGAGTCAACTCCACTTAATTGAGTGTCGGCTCCAAGGTCCCAGATAGAGAGCGATACAGACAAGGTGTCGACTCCACAAATTTGAGGTGTCGACTCCACAGACAGTTTCAGAGAAAAATAACAGAGTTTCAGACATCCAAAACTTATCGAAAATAACTCAATAAATTTTGATAAAATCTTTGGAATATGATGAATCAAAGTACTCAAATGTCTTGATAAATTGTCCTTGAAATCATGAGAGAAATCTCAAGAAATTGATGGAAATATAGATAAATCTTCCTTAAGAGTTTCAAAATCATTCCAAAGGATCACAAATTCCTAATTCACCTCTAAGATAACAGAATCTCTCTTTACTCAAAGGTTTTATAAATATGTCAGCTAATTGTTCTTCAGTACTAACATAGTCAAGACAAATTTTACCATTAGCTACGTGTTCTCTAATGAAGTAATATCTAATTTCAATGTGTTTAGTTCTTAAGTGTTGGATTGGATTCTTAGTTAAATTGATCGCACTTGTATTATCACATTTAATAGGAGTTTTATCAAGTGTTATGTCATAATCTTCAAGTTGTTGCTTAATCCAAAGGATTTGAGCACAGCAAGAAGGGGAAATAGCGTCCCTTCGTTAGTAGGTCGTCGAGTTGGCTCGACGCGAGGAGGGCTCAGCGGCTCCTGGGAAAGACGATAAGCCCCTGTGAGGGTTCTTTTTATCTTTTTGTTTCCTCTTTGTTGTTTCTTTTATGATAAACAAGGGAGGTTTTTGGCAACTTCTATTTTTGCTGCCATCCTCAAGATGTTTGTCTCCATCGAACCATGTTTTGCGTTTTGGAGACCGACGGGTCGGCCAGGGCTTGTAAGCTGCCCGAATCCGAACGAAACTTTGGAGATCGCATAAGTCAGCCGGGGCTTGTAAGCTACCCAAATCTGAGCTAAGTTTCAGAGATCGCATAGGTCGGTCGGGGCTTGTAAGCTGCCCAAATCCGAACAAAACTTTGGAGATTGCGTAGGTCGGTCGGGGCTTGTAAGCTGCCCAAATCCGAACGAAACTTTGAAGATTGCGTAGGTTGGCCGGGGCTTGTAAGCGGCCCGAATCCGAATGAAACTTTGAAGATTGCGTAGGTCGGCCGGGGCTTGTAAGCATCCCGAATTTGAACGAAACTTTGGAGATTGCGTAGGTCGGCCAGAGCTTGTAAGCGGCCCGAATCTGAACGAAACTTTGGAGATTGCGTAGGTCGGCCGGGGCTTGTAAGCCACCCGAATCCGAACAAAACTTTGGAGATCGTTTAGGTCGGCCGGGGCTTATAAGCTGCCCGAATCCGAACGAAACTTTAGAGATTGCGTAGGTCGGTCAGGGCTTGTAAGCTGCCCAAATCCGAGCTAAATATAGGAGAATGTTTAGGTCGGCCGAGGCTTGTAAGCGGCCCGAATCCGAACAAAACATTGGAGATTGCTTAGGTCGGCCGGGGCTTGTAAGCTGCCCGAATCCGAATGAAACTTTGGAGATTGCGTAGGTCGGCCGAGGCTTGTAAGCTGCCCGAATCCGAGCTAAATATAGGAGAACGTTTAGGTCGGTCTGGGCTTGTAAGCGGCCCGAATCCGAACGAAACTTTGGAGATTGCATAAGTTGGCCGAGGCTTGTAAGCTGCCCAAATCCGAACAAAACTTTAGAGATCGTTTAGGTCGGCCGGGGCTTATAAGCTGTCCAAATCCGAACGAAACTTTAGAGATTGCATAGGTCGGCCGGGGCTTGTAAGCTGCCCGAATCCGAACAAAACTTTGGAGATTGTGTTGGTCGGCCGGGGCTTGTAAGCGGTCCGAATCCGAACGAAACTTTGGAGATTGTTTGGCTCTTAATCATACTGGGGGTGCTCCGCCATATCGAGTCTTTATAGAGTAAGGCTTGAACCAGCCGAGGTTCGGAGATGCAATTGAAAGCTCGGAGAAATAGCTCGGTTGTGCCGAGAGTGTGCTAGAGGTATCCATTTCTTATTGTAGTTTTTCAAAGAAGCAACCATGTCATAGATAATAGGAATACTATGCCAAAGTTATAAACGGAGCAAGTCAAAGAGGCGTACCCTACTGATAGTATATGCGGAGATTGTCCGAGTTCCACGTCTGGGGAATGGATTTCCCGCTTAGATCCTGGAACTTGTAGGTGCTAGGTCCGATGACTTCCGCTACTTGGTAGGGGCCTTCCCAGTTCGGCGAGAGCTTTCCTTGCTCTAGTTGTTTGGAGACGGATGTTTTTCGGAGGACAAGGTCGCCAGGTGAGAAGGATTTACCCTTGACTCTGGAGGCATGATAGCGGGCCACTCTTTGCTGGTACACAGCCATTCTAATTCGAGCTTTTTCCCTGATCTCTTCCACCAAGTCGAGATTGGTGCGGAGCTGCTCGTCATTAGCCTCTTCTGAGTAGCTTTCCACTCGCGGAGAGGGAAGGCCTATCTCCATAGGGATGACGGCTTCCGTGCCAAAGGCCATCCGGAACGGGGTCTCGCTGGTGGGGATTCTCTGAGTGGTGCGGTAGGCCCACAAATATGATGAAGCTCATCCGCCCATCTGCCTCGGGCTCTGGCGAGCCAGGCTTTAATCCCCTAAAGTAGGGTCCGGTTTGTTACCTTGGCTTCTCCATTAGCTTGCGGATACCCTACTAAGGTGAGGCGATGACTAATGCCATGATCCTCGCAAAACTCTCAGAATTTGGGATTATCAAATTGCTTGCCATTGTCGGTGATGATGGTATGCGGGAGACCAAAACAGCAAATGATGGATTTCCACATGAAATCCCTGGCCCGAGCGTCGGTGATTTGGGCAACTGCTTCAGCCTCGACCCACTCAGTGAAGTAATCAATGGCAAAAATAAGAACTTCCTCTGTCCAGTGGCGAGGGGAAAAGGGCCGAGAATGTCCATCCCCCACTTAGCAAAGGGCTAAGCGAAGTACCTCTGGCATGGGTCACAGACTCGAACGAGATTATCGGCATCCTTTTTCATGGTTGGACAGTAATATCCCTAGCGAAGCACCTTATGGCATAGAGATCGATTTCCTAGATGATTGCCGCAAATTCCTTCATGCACCTCCCGAAGAGCATAATCGGCTTCAGACGGGCAGAGGCATCTGAGCAGCGGCATGGAAAAGGATCGCTTATAGAGCTGGTCGTCGATCAGCACATAGTAGGTAGCTTGCAGTCTCAGCTTCCTTACTTCCCTGCGGTCGGTTGGGAGCGACCCTTCTTTAAGATACTTCAATATAGGGTCAAACCAAGACAGTTCGACCTCAATCTGCATCACTCGGTCCGCCTCCGCGATGCTAGGCCTTTCCAGGATTTCCAAGGGGAACTTCGGCTCGAAGTCCATCGACTCCGCAGTTGCCAGCTGAGATAATAGCTCGGCATAAGCATTTTCGGATCTGGGGATCTGAACAACTTCAAATTCAGAGAAGTGAGAGAGTAGGTTCCGCACCTCTTGGAGATACCAAGTCATATTTGGCTCCCGGGCTTCAAACTCGCCCCGCACTTGACCAGCTACCAGCTAAGAGTTGGTGAAAGCATTTAGCTTCTTCACTTTCAGATCACGGGCAATTTGGAATCCGGTGAGCAGAGCTTCATACTCGGCCTCATTGTTAGAGGCTGGGAAGGAGAATCTAACGCTATACTCGAAGGTCGCCCCCTCTGGGCTGGTGAGGACTAAACCAGCACCGGAGCCATTGGCGTTGGAGGATCCATCGACATGAAGCAACCATAGGGCGCTCGACTTTGGATGCTCGAGGAGTCCATAGTGGAGCCATCTTTTGGGATAGTGCATTCAAGGGGGAAGTCGGCTAGAACCTGCGCTTTGATGGCCGGACGAGGCTGATATCGGGGCAGTGGACCACCGCCTTGATGGGCTGGTCGGTGAGGACTGTTACAGAATGCGCCTGGAAATACGGTTGCAACCTCCGAACCGATGTTATCAGGGACAAAACTAGCTTCTCAATTTGGGTATACCTCGTCTCAGCGTCCCGGAGTAGTTTGCTGATATAATAGATCGGCTTTTGAGTCTTCTTCTCTTCTCTGACCAAGACTGAGCTAATTGCGCCTTCTGAAACTGCCAGGTACAAAAATAGCATCTCTCCCGGATTTGGGCTATCGAGGAGAGGTGGTGAGCCGAGATACTTCTTGAGGTCTTCAAATGATTTTTGGCATTCAGGAGTCCATTGGAAGTTCTTAGCGGATTGGAGAGCTTTGAAGAAAGGGAGGCTCCTCTCGGCCGACCGAGCTACGAAGCGGTTGAGGGCCGCAATCCTTCCGGTCAGGCGCTGGACTTCTTTAATAGATGTTGGGGGTGCCATTTGCTGAAGGGCTTGAATCTTCTACGGGTTGGCTTTGATGCCTCGCTGAGAAACCATAAAGCCCAGAAACTTTCCCGAGGTGATGCCGAAAGCACACTTTGTCGGATTGAGCTTCATCCGATACTTTTGGAGCATCGCGAAGCTCTATGAGAGGTCTTCGATATGCTGGGAAGCTTCCTTGCTTTTGACCAGCATGTCGTCAATGTATACCTCCATGTTCCGACCGATTTGCTCCTTGAAGACCTTGTTTACCAGCCTTTGGTAGGTGGCGCCTGCATTCTTCAGACCGAAAGGCATGACTCGGTAACAATAGGTACCTCAGTCAGTTATGAAGGCGTCTTTTCTTCATCCTCGGGTGCCATCCGAATTTGGTTATAGCCTGAATATGCATCCATGAACGTCAGCATCTGATGGCCGGAAGTGGCATCTACGAGCTGGTCGATCCGAGGAGAGGGAAACTGTCCTTCGGGCAGGCTTTATTAAGATCGGTGAAGTCGATGCAGATTCGCCATTTGTCGTTCGATTTCTTCACCATGATAACATTGGACAGCTAGCTCGGATAATTTACTTCTCGAATGAAGTTTTCCTTGATGAGCTTATCCCTCCTCTTCAATCGCTCTGCCGGTCAGGGGCGAAGCTCCTCTTCTTTTGCTTCACAGGTCGAAATATCTCGTCCACATTAAGACGGTGGACAAGGACGTCCGGACTAATCCCAGGCATTTCTGAGGCCGACCAGGTGAAGACATCAGCATTCCTTCGAAGAAAGTCGATCAGCTCCAGCCGGGGCTTCCCTTTCAGCAGCGACCCAATCCTTATGGTTCGGTCAGGCCGAGCTTCGTCCAGTGGTACTTCCTCCAACTCTTCGGCTGGTTCTCCTCGCTGCTCGGAAAAATCCTCCAAGCGTCTAGTCCATCGACCTCGAGAAGTCTGGACTGCAGGCTGTGACGAAACACTGCTGAGCTATTGCTTGCTTCCTCGGACTACACCTACCCCTCGCTCGGTAGGGAACTTCATAACAAGATGGGGATGGAGACGGCGGCTCTGAGAGACATTAAGCCGGGTCTTCCCAAGATTGCGTTGTAGGGAAACCGTAGCTTGGTCACCAGGAAATCTGCATACACGGTGGCCACGCGGGGCCAGGCCCCGCACGGACCGTCAAGGTGATGACCCCCTCCGGGATAATGACATCGCCGGTGAACCCCATTAGGGTGGAGTCTACGGCTCGGAGACTCTCCATGAGAAGCTTCATCTTCACAAACACATCAAGGTACAAAACATTGACGAAGCTTCCACTATCAATTAGAATTCGGCTTACATCATAGTTGTTCAAATTAAGAGATACAACTAGCGCATTATCGTACGGGAACTGTATCCCCTGGAAGTCGTCATTGGAGAAAGAGATCTCATCAGGTCGTGCTTTCTTCAGCACCGGACCTTCTTCATCATCCCTCCCGCCTGAAGGACTACCGACCGCCTCAATCACGTTAATGTGACCAATGACTGGAGGATTTGGAGGAGGAGGAGGTTGCTGCTAGGGCTCAGGCCGACGATCGCCCCCGTTTCTTAGCTCAGGGGCTCCTCTGAACCAATCCAGTCTACCCCGCTGATGAGCCTTTCAATCTCATTCTTTAGTTGCCAACACTCAGTGTTGTGGCCATGGTCGCGGTGGTAGCGGCAATATTTTTTGGGATCTCTCCGGTCCGCATTCCTCTGAGGAGGAGGTCGAGGGAGTTGGCGCTTGATTTCCATGAGGATCTCCGCTCTTGGAGTAGTGAGCGGAGTGAACCGGTGGAACCTCCTAGGCGGGCTCCGAGTGCGGTTCCTTGGCGGCGGCTGGGGAATCCTCTGGCGGCGAGGTGGGCTTGGCCGGCGGGTAGGTCGGTGTTTATCGGAGCCCTTGGGCTCCTTCTTCTTCGTTAGCTCGGCTCGGGCGGCTCTCCGCGACTCTTCGACTATGGCATACTTGTCTGCCAGGGCCATCATGTCGGAGAGGTTTGGAGGGTAGCTAACCTCCAAGGCCAGGTAGAAGTCGCTCTCCTTCAATACTCCCCTGCTAGGGCGGACATGGCCACCTCATGATTGAGGTGATCCACCTCCAGCATGGCCGTGTTGAAATGGCCGAGATATTTCTTCAGGGACTCCCCTCTCTCTGCTTAACCTCAGAAAGGGAGTCGGATCTCCATCGGTGGCGGCGGCTACTGACGAATTGGCTAATGAAAAGGCGGCTCAGCTCGTCAAATGAATCAACGGAACCTGGCTTCAAAGCATTGAACCAGGTTCGGGCAGATCCCCTGAGGGTGGAAGGGAAGGCACGACAGAGGATCGCATCTGATGCCCGTGGAACATCATTATTGATCGGAAGCTGTTGAGATGATCGTCGGGGTCGGAGGAGCCATGATAAGGCTCGATGGCAGGCAGCTTGACGTGGGAGGGAATCACTTCCTCCATGATCTTCTTGGAGAAAGGAATGCCCTGCTCCGCTTTATTTTGAGGCGGATGAGCTTGCTTGGCGGCGTCAAGCTCTTGATGCATTTCTTGAAGCTGGCGGTGGATCTCCTCGTCAGGAAGAGCAGAGGGTGCGGGATGAGGAGAGTACTGAGACTGTGTTGAATCATGGCGAGAATACACCGGGGAGAGAGATCGGGCCCGCCGAGATCTAGGGAGATCTTTGACGCGGGCTCGTTGGGGAGCTAGCTCAGCTTCTCTGGGACGGCGAGGGGGTTCGCAACCCCATTCGGGCTGGAAGAAGAGATCGCTGGATGAGCGGGGCTGCATTCTCCTCAGAAGGGTGAGGAGCAGGAGCAGCCGGACGGGGGGCTTCGGAGCGCCCCTGAATCAAGTGGGCCAGGGCCTGGACCTGCTGGACCAGTAAGGCGAACTGGTCCTGGGTCACCAAGGCCGCCGGTGGCGATGGAGTCTCGACTGGCGACGGCGGCATGACACTGCTCACTGGATCAGGCCTTTGAGAAGTGACCTGATCTCGGACTTCGGAGGTAGCCTTTTTCCGTTGGCCATGGGAGGAGTTTTCTTGCAGACTGAGATCCTTATCTCCAGGATCACAAGTTTTTAGGGACTTGAGGACCCTTCCTCTAGCGCCAATTTGTTGCTGCTGAAATCTTGTCCTCCGACTCAGGCGCGCTCGGGCTTCGAGATGGGCTCCCTCCTGGGCGGACCTGTAAGACAGTCCTCGCGTGAGAGGCGTTGGGGTGGCCCTCTGCGGAAGACCCTCCGATGCTCAAGTCAGTGGAGATCGATAGTCAACAAAAATGAAGAGAAGGCTCTCGCTGAAGAGTCTCTCCCAGGGCTCGGAGCAGAGCGATAATGGCGGAAAACAAATGCAGTGAGCGAGTGTGCACATAAGAGATGGCGTACCTGAGGGATCTGAGGCTGTGGTATTTATAGAGGATCACCTGGTTGTTTGGGAGCGTCGTGGGTCCGAAGGCCGTTGATATCTGAATCCAGTTTGTTATGGGATCGGTAGGATTCGTATCGGGTTAGTTAGTGGATCGATGGCTGGGAGAGCTTGTTGACATCTCGAGATTTGGTGGGGGCATAGGCCCCAGGGCTCTAGGCCACTTTCTTACATGATTCCTGTTTGGAATCTCACTATTTTAAGCCTTCCTGCGTCGAATTCCATAGAGGTGCATGTATCGCTCGGGTTGGGCCGAGTGATAGAAAAGATCGGCTAGAAAGGCCGGATGATGGGATGGCTCGGTTAGGGCCAAGAGACGATGGACGATAACTCGGCCGAAGGGACCGAGAGACGATAGCTCGGCCAAGGGGACCGAGAGACGATAGCTCGGCTCGAGGGGCCGAGAGACGATGGACGATAGCTCGGCCGAAGGGACCGAGAGACGATAGCTCGGCCAAGGGGACCGAGAGACGAAAGCTCGGCTCGAGGGACCGAGAGACGATAGACAATAGCTCGCACCTTGGGAACTCTTGGCTCGGTGGGGGCTAGGGCGCTCCGACCTACCGAGGCTGATTTATCTCTGACGGGAGTCGCACAGCGAGTAGGAAACAAGGCTAGCCTTAGCCGTGTGCACGATTATTGATACGCGACGATTTTACCCCTCAATATATATATATATATATATATATCCACTCCTTTGACTGCCCAGCTGCGCGAACTTGACTTTTTTTTTTTTTTTCTTTTCTCGGGAAAAGTTTTCCTCTTGCGTGGAAGACCGGAGGCTGGGACTTCCTTTTGGTGCGCTTTTGAGTTTTGATGACTTTATTTAATTTTTTCTTCTTAGAGCGGGAAGCCAAGAAAACTTTTTGGGTTTAAGCCGGAAGCTGAGTGTGTTCTCAACTTCCGTTTTGTCTATTTTTTTTTTTCCACCCCATTTCTCTGCCCAGCTGCGCTTGACTCCCAACTTTTTTATTTGGCTAAACTACAAAATTAATCTTTAAACTTAAGGTATTATGTCACTTTAATTCTAATTAAATTTAAAAAATTATAAAAGTAATCTTAAACTTTTCTTTTTATTTTACTTTAATCTCTATCATTAAAAAAAATCCAATAGTTTTTACCCTACGCGGCAGTAAATATGGCAATACACGTGGCATCCAAATGATAAAACTAATTTAAAATTTATAGCTAATCTATTAGCCCAATATCTAATAATAATTAATAAAATAATAAAAATAATCTATTTGACCCATTAACCCGTTCCGCTCCAAGGCCTTCTCCTTCCTCCCTCTTCTTCATCAGTCATCTGTGGCCGCACCCCTCCCCCCCAACCTCCTCCCTCCCCATCATCCTCCATCCCTCACCGCAGCTTTCAATGATGCTTCTACTCTCTATGGATGGTGTTGCCTTTCACGATAATAACCAATGAAAAAAAGAAAAATAAATAAATAAATAAGAGGTAGAGGGCAATGGTTTGAGTGTAGAAATAAATAAAAGGTAGAGGGCAATAGTTTGAGTGTTGCCTTACGTTCACAACAGAGGTTGAGGAGTATAAGAGTACCTACTTCCAATTGCTTCATTACTACGAGCAGGGCGAAGGCTGCGAAGGAGGGTGGGAGCAGGTCAAGAGGGCAGAGAACGGCTGTGATGACTACTCTAGGAAGGCAGTGACGGTGGCGGAGGTGGGGTAAGGAATGGAGAGAACGAGGAAGGGATGAAGGCAAGTCCAAGTCCAAGTTGGGCAGCGCAGATAGCAGAGGGATGGGGAGAGGAGGAATAAAATTTGGAGCATTTTTTTTTATCTTTTATTTTGCTACTTTGTTCTTTTGGTTTAATACTACTAGCGCGGGGAGTGCTACGGTAAGGGATGAAGGAAGGGGCATGAGGAGAGAGAAGGTCGGGGGGGGGGGGGGGACGAAGGAGGGAGGGGGGTTCGCGATGGGGGCTGTGGGTGAGAGGTTGCGGTGAGGGATGGAGATGGTGGGAAGGAAGGAGGTTGACGGATGGAAGAGAGGGAGGAAGGAGAAGGCCCGGTAGCGGGATGGGTTAAAAGGACAAAGAGGTTGTTTTTATTTTTTATTAATTATTACTAGATATTAGATTAATGGATTAGTCATGAATTTTAAATTAGTTTTATCATTTAGATGCCACATGTGTTGTCATATGTACTGCTGCGTGGGACAAAAATGGCATCTCTCCTTTTTAACAAACAAAAAAGAATGCAGCTGATGTGGCATAAGTGAAGAACGTGTTGATTATGAAGGTGGTCGTGAATAAGTGGAGCATGCATATTGTTAACAGCTTGCTTTAGATTTGGTCAATCAGTTGTGATTTATTTATGTTGTTTGTTTCGAATAATCTGGCTATACTCTTGTAATTAGCCGTTAGAGTTGTTATTTTCTTGGATGTAGTTATCTTAATATTTCCTGCATTTAAACTCTTGAGTAGAAGCAATAAACGCAAGCTAAATTTTAACTCAAACAATTGTAGTTTAATTCTCGCTCTAAGCAGAATTCTATTTCCTTATAAACACTATCAGCTTTGACTGGACCAATCGATTAAAGACCCCATGCAAAATAAATTCTACCACAAGAAAACAAGAAGAAAATGGCACTTGAATAGCAATAGCAATAGCATATGTGAAGTGGTAACACATATATCACACCTTAAATTTGAAGTTTATGAAGCAAACAGCCAAGCATAAAGAAATCGTCATTCTTTCAGGGCATCAATAAAACTCTTGAGATTCTTATAGGATGATCCTCCTTCCTTGATGCTCCTATCAGCAATATCCTTCCACATTAGAGCTCTTGCCTTTATCTCCTCATCCCTAAATAATTGGCGGATCTTCTCTTTGATCTGCTCCCTTGGAACAAGCCCTTTGTTATCAGGTTCTATTCTCAAGCCAGTCTTCCAGATGTCACAGATGTAGGTCTGGTTGAGAATTGGTCAGCACGTAAGGCCAGCAGAGGAAAGAAACTCCATTCTTCATCCCTTCCAATGTCGAATTCCAACCACAATGAGAGAAGAAGCAAGCAACAGAAGGATGTGCCAGTACTTGTTGTTGAGGAGACCACTCCACCAACTTTCCTCGCCCTTTAACTTGATCTCGAAACCCATCTAACCAGGTATTATCAATCCCATTTGTGAGGTTGGGTCTTACGACCCACAAGAATGAATGGCCGGAGAGTTCGAGCCCAAGCGCGAGCTCTTGGAATTGTTGATGGTTTAAAAACACTGTGCTTCCAGATGCCACGTAAATGACCGAGTTGGCGGGTTGCTCATCGAGCCAACTCATGGAGGTCGCATCATCTGGCCAGAGATGCCCGACGGCCTTTCCAGACCATTGGCTTGTGAGCAGCGGTCCAACAGGTAGTAGATTTGGGCAGAAAGCGAATGATGATGGCTCGAGGTCATAGAATGAGTTGCAAATGAATGTTTCAGCAAGCTGCCTTGCCTCACTGTTGCTACATACGTACCTAAAGAAGATTTCTTGTGTTTGTAGATCATGGGGGATGTTCCAAGGAAGATGGCTTGTGTTCATTGACGGCATGCCAGGGCTCAGCTGAAAGGGCTCATTCTGTTTTATCGTTCCTGCATAAAATGCTAAAATGGCTCATAATTTTTTTTTCTTAAATCTAGGAGCTTATCCTCTCAATAAATATTTCTTTAAGTTTGTTTACTATATGAATCAAACTTTTCACTGTTAAAGACGCATTAATGTCAGAAGAAGTGAAGGAATCCGATGGTGGCCACCAAAACTCACTGATGAATCTTTTTCTAGCTTTTTTTTTTTTTTTTTTCAACCATTATCTAATTACATCTTTCACATGTATATTGCTATATACATAATAAACGTATCACATAGTTAACGGATAAAATAAAGAAACTTGATATAACAAACTAAATATTTATTTTTAAAAAAAATTTTATATGAGATATGCAAATATAAATAATTAACAAAGAGATTGAGAGAAAAAAACTCATCTGATCCTTAAACCACAACATTAAAAGCATTGATAACAAAAAAAATTTCAAGATTCTAAAACAACCCTTCTTAAAAAAAGCACTGATAACAAAATTCTTTCTCCAAATTTTTTGAAAAAAATCCCTTCTCATAAAAACGGAGTGATAACAAAATTCTTTCTCAAGATTTTAATAGAACCCTCAAAAAAAAAAACACCGATAAAAATATCCTTTCTCAAGATTTTAGAAAAACCCTCCTTACAAAAAACATTGATAAAAAAATTCTTTCTTAAGATTTTTTTTTAAAAAAATCCCTTCCTATAAAAAGGGACGGATAACAAATTTTTTTCTCAAGATTTTTACAGAACCCACTTTTTAAAAAGGAAAAAAAAAATTGATAACAAAACTCTTTCCCAAGATTTTTTAAAAAAACCTCTCCCAAAAAAAATCTAATAATAAAATTCTTTCTCAAGATTTTAAAAGAACCCCCGCCAAACCAAAAAAAAAAAAAGAAAGAAAGAAAAAAAAATCACCTGTTCAATCTTTTTAATAGATAATTTTATGCCTTGTGCGTCTTTATTTTCAGGGAAATTGAGATGGCGGTGTCTTACCATCGGCATCGACGATTCCATCTCGGATCATCTTGGGGATGCTCTGAAACATCGCAAAAACGCAGTGGACGCAGGCCAAAAGGCCGCTGACCGGATGCCCATCTTTCGAGCCACCTCGAGAGCCCACGGCACGGCCCCATCGGCGACGATGCGCGTGACCTTGTCCCCTTCCGATGCGTTAATCTTTTGATCAGTTCCTCGAGACGTCCGGGCATGACTTTTAAGCAACCTTCCATCAACTTTCCGAGATTGCTACGGTCATCGTCGGGAGCCAACCCATCCGGAAGGGAAACCATCTCGATCCCTTCCACTCCATCACCACCTTTTTCGGACAAGGCAGCGATAATCCGGCGTTGATTGAATTCAGTGTTGATGAATGTAACCTTGAAGCCATGGTCGACCAAAAGATGGGAGAGAGCCATTAAGGGGATAACATGGCCCTGCGCTGGGAAAGGGATGACAAGGGCATGAGGTGAACCCATTCCAATGGACTCTGTAATACCACTCCCGCTACCACTGCCTCTGTTTATATACTGGACATGAGTGCATTACAATTCTCAGTTCGATGGCTATAATTTGCTGTTGAATTTAGGTAAACTACAGTGAGACCATTAATCCAAAAATAAAACAACAAAAGAAAAACGGAGACCAAAAAGATAATGACTTGTACCGTCCTGTCCCTTGACACATATATATAATTTCTTTTGGGTCCCAGAAAGTCCTTGGGAGATGAGATAAGCTCAAATTATCATAATTGAAGGGACTAATATATGGGCAGCAGCCCTGGCCCCTATGAACAAGAGCTTAGCTGTAGAGCACATTTCATAAAGGCATCTTCGATCAGGGTTGTTCGGCTCAAAGATTTCATATTTGACCCGCATGGATATGGTCTTGTCGGCTTGCCAGACTTCTCAACAATTGCACTTCTACCGCGCTCATAAAACTCTACCAAAAAAACAAATACCGCTCATAAAACACTCAACCTCCCCTAAAGCACTCTCCGATAAAGGGCCGTGCGTTAGAACTTATAAGTTCAGGTGTAGTAAAGAACGGCAATATTTGAGTGCGCTGTATTATTTATATATATTTTTTATTTTGCTTTTC
Organism: Calamus simplicifolius; assembly: GCA_900491605.1. Taxonomy (NCBI): domain Eukaryota; kingdom Viridiplantae; phylum Streptophyta; class Magnoliopsida; order Arecales; family Arecaceae; genus Calamus; species Calamus simplicifolius. Next base: position 74,211 of record UESW01000086.1, read on the forward strand.
TTAATATCATCTTAACTTTATATAAACAACAATGAAAGTTAGGTACAGTATATTATTTGCATGCTCTTTGAAATAGTATTGCAGGGCTGACTCGTACTAAAATAATATAATTATTTATTTGTATTAAAAAATATATATAAAATTAATTTTTTATATCATTTTTATATTTATTAATTATTTTTAGCGAGTACTTTCTTCACTTTGGATTGCCATGTGGCAGTATGCTATTGGCACTTTTTTTTTCTTCTTTTCTTTATGTCCCTTCCCTTGGCTTCTATTTGCTTTGGTTGCCATGTGGCAGCACACATTTAATGGCTGCTTTCTTTTTTTTATTTCTTTTTCCTTTTTATCTTATGCTTTTTAATTTTTTATTTAATATTTTTTTACTATTACAAAAAGTTAATTAGAATACATCTAAAAAATATAATCTTTTATATTTAAACTACGTTTTCTAAAACGTAGTTAGTGTAGTTAAAAGTTTCTCTTTTAAACTACGTTTTTAGACATAGTTAAAAGTCAAAAAAATGTAGTCGTTAAATATATTTAAACTACATTTTATCAGAAAATGTAGTCTATAACTTTACAAAAAACTACTTTTTTTATTGAAAAACGTAGCCTCACGTATATGAAGAATATTTTGTCATACATTTAGACTACGTTTTTATCAAAAAAAATATAGTATATACTGTACATTTAGACTACTTTTTTATATTTAAAACATAGTATATTCATTCGTCACTAATTAGTGACGAAAGGATAATCCGTCACTAATTTAGTGATGAATTGATTTGTTTGTCACTAATTTAGTGATGGTTTAGTGATGAACAAGGTCATTCGTCACTATTTAGTGACGAAAGGATAATTCGTCACTAATTTAGTGATGGATTACTTTATTCGTTACTAAACCAGCACTAAATTAGTGACGAGTGATGGTCTAGTGATGAACAAGGTTATCCGTTACTAATTTAGTGATGGTTCATTGATGAATAAGGTCATCCTTCACTAATTTAGTGATGGAAGGATAATTCGTCACTAATTTAGTGATGGAAGGAAAATTTGTTACCAAATTAGTGATGGTTTAGTAATGAACAAGATCATCTGTCACTAATTTAGTAACGAAGGGATAATTGATGCAGCTAATTTAGTGATTAACAAAATCATTCGTCACTAATTTAGCGACGAAATATCAATCCGTCACTAATTTATTTTAAATTCTTTTTTAAAAAGTTATGATGAAAAAATAATTCGTCATTAAATAGTAATGATTGATTAGATTTTTAATTAAATTTATTATTAAATTAGTGACGAATAAAATTATTGATCGTTAAATTAGTGACGGACAAATGGCGCATTAGTTCTTTCCAACATAAAAAGACCATGCGTGATCCGACATCGAAATCCTCATCATGTTCATGTCATCATCTTCAGCCGTGGGAGAATGATGCTGTCATTCCATTTATTCGACTCTTTTTTTTTTTTGGTACAAGCGGGCGATCACACAAGTCTAGTGTGAATCAGCCCGGATACATCAGAGTATAAAATTTATAGCAAAACAGAAGAATAGGGATCTCCCGGCCTCCGTAGCCAATGAATATTGTGCTGAGCCACAAAGGCCGCCGCCCAATCCGCAGCCGAATTGGCTTCTCGATATATATGTCGTATCTGAACAGTATCCACTTCCTGAAGAATGGACCATATATCCCTGAGAAGCGGATTAATGGGGACTTCAGAAATATTCTCCTTCCGCAACCACCTAATAACCGTCGTCGAATCTCCCTCGATCACTATCCTATGGGCATGAAAAATCTGAACAGCATAAGAAATGCCAGCCCATGCAGCATAAAGCTCGGTCATAGGAACAGAGGAATCAAGAGTGTCAAAACCACCAGCTGCCAGCATTTGACCCTGAGGCCCACGAATGATAAAGGCCGAGCCAGCTAATCTTCCACGGACACTCCCATCAAAATTGATTTTGACAAACCCTGGAGCGGGGGCTCCCAAGAAAAGAAAATCGGACACCATTTCGCTGCTAAAGCAGCAGGGGAGTCCAAAGACCATAGGAGTCAGAACCAACCACTTGAAAAGCACGAGCACAGTCCGCTGACAGAGATCTAATTTTCGCCACTAGCCGCTGTGGAGAGATAAAATCCTCCGAGAATATAAGTTGGTTCCTCGATAACCAGATCTGATAGGCCATGGCCGCCCAAAGACCACGTTTATACTGAGAAGCTAACCGGAGATCATGAAAGAAGAAGGAGCAAGGAGAGCCAGAGACATCCACTCTACCAACATAGCCCATAATATGCCAAATCTGTCTAGCTCTGGGACAAATGAATATAGCATGATCAGTAGACTCAACCGCCAAGCCACACAGAGGACATACTGGCTGGATAGGCACCCCCCTTTGAGAAAGTATAGCACTAGTCAGAAGGAAATCCCATAGAAGCTTCCAGATAAACAACTGAACTCTTGGAAGAGTGGGAAGAGACCAGATCCAAGCAGCATCCTTCGTGCGCTGGGGCTGAGGCCTGAAGAACTCCATAAGATCCTTGAGAGGGGCCTATGAAAGAGAGGATCTCTGCCAAAGCCTGACATTATCCGAGGGACTAGAAAAAAGAGGGATCGAAAGAATCCTCTGAGAGAGTTCCTCACCGAATAAACGACTCACAATGGGAGAATTCCAGGATGGAGAGTCAATCTCCATCAGGTCTTAACCCTCATATCAGTGGGGACATCAATACTAATGAAGGAGGGCCACCTAGATAGAGGGAGCTCAGAAATCCAGGTATCCTGAATAACATCAATAGACTGACCATCACCAATCATTCAAGAGATATCTTCAAGATACAGTCACCATACTGACACACCTCCTTCTAAAAGAAGGAACATCCTCGAGGCGGCAATAAGAGCTCCCCTGACTTCCAATCGCCATATCTCGCACGCATCACAGAGCTCCAAAGGCAATGCGGCTCCAGAAGGAACCGAGAAGCGTGTCTAGCCAACAGAGCTTGGCATCTAACCAACAGGGATTGGATACCAAGTCCACCTTCTTGAATTGGCATACATATCAGGTCCCAAGAAAGAAGGTGGATGCCATGCTCGTCTTGCATAGAAGCCCATAAAAATCTCTAAAACATCTCTCAATCCTCCTTAAACAAGTAGTCGGGATGGCTGCATTCGAAAGCAGATAAAGAGGAAGGGAGGAAAGAACCTACCGGATGATGGTGACCCTGGCCATCATGGATAAACCAGTGACATGCCAACCCTCAATACGCTGGCGAACATGCCTCTCGATATACCCAACAAGTTGCTGATAGCTTCTCTAGTGGATCTGTGAGTCTTCGGGCTGAAGCAGATAGAAGACTTAAGAAGGTTTACTTTCTACCCCGAAGCCTGACAGTAATGCTGAATTATCGTATCGAAGGAGGCCGCATTTACTATAGAAGCCTGACCCATCAGAATGCAGTCGTCAGCAAATAGAAGATGTGAGACCAATGGGCCCCCAGTCCCACCATAAAAGGGACAATCCTCCGATGAAGCTGAGCCTGATGGAAAGCTCGGGAGAGATCATCCGCCACTATAATGAACAGAAGGGGGATAATGGGCACCCCTGACGAAGCCCCATATAAGAATGAAAGAACTCGGTCTGGCTCCCATTAATAATCAGAGAGAAAGAAGGCCCCTGAATGCAAGCCATTATCCACTCTATAAACAACTCATCAAAACCGAACTCCTTAAGAGAACGATGCAGGAAAGCCCAACTAAGTCTATCGTATGCCCTTTTCATATCAAGCTTGATGGCCATCAGACTCCGTCTGGTAGGGGCTCTATGGAGATCATACATAAATTCCTGAGTGATGAGGACATTGTCCGAGATAGAACGACCTCTAATGAATGCCCCCTGTTCTACAGAAATAAGACAAGGAATCACCTCACGAAGGCGGCTGGCTAACAGACGAGCACAAACCTTGTACAGAGTAGTGCAAAGACTGATTGGTCTAAAGTGCTGAGGAAGAGAAGCATCCGTACACTTAGGCACAAGAGCAATAAGAGTCCGATTCCAATCAGTAGGAATACGCTTCATATGGAAGACCATCAGGATAGCCTGGACTATCTTCTGCCCAACAATACTCCAGTAGTGTCGGAAGAAGGGCGAAACCCATGTGGTCCCGGGGCCTTATCCAGACCGAGCTCCCAAAGGGCCCGGCGAACCTCCTCCGCATCGATCGGCCTGATAAGCATATCATTATCCAAGGAAGAAACCTTCCTAGAAGTCGGAACCGAAAAAACCGGAGCCCCATCCCCAGTGGACTCAGACCATCTAGTCTGAAAGAAGCGAAGGAACTGAGACCGAATAGACTGGATGTCCTCATGATAGTTCCCTTCAGCATCAGCTACCCTCCTGATCCTATTAATAGCCCGCCTCTTCAGAGTAGCCTGGTGGAAAAATCTAGTGTTACGGTCCCCTTCACGAATCCACTGAACCCTGGACCTCTACCTCCAATAGACCTCCTGTTGCCGAAGAAGAGAGTGATGAAGGGCAAGATTCGCGCGCAGCAATGAGAGATCAGAATATGTAAGAGATCCATCCTGGACCTCCTTCACCTGGAGGGCGCTTATAACAGCTTCAACCTGCTCCACCTGCCTTACCAGATCCCCGACCTCCATCCTGTTCCATCTAGAGAGTCTACGTTAAGCAGCATAAACCGGTGAGATAACCGATAAATTGCATTACCCCTGATAGGAAGGTGCCAAACCTGAGAAATAATAGACCGAGCAGCTGAATGAAACGTCAGAACTGTTCGAATCTAAACTGCTTCTTATGATGCTGATCAGCCTCCGTAGATAACAAAATAGGACAATGGTCAGATGCGATCCTCGGAAGATGAGTAACAGAGACTGCAGAAAACTTTTGAAGCCATTGAACAGATGCCAAAGCTCTATCCAACCTTTCCTAGACTCGAGCTGTCCCCTGCCGGTTGTTACACCAATTGAATTGGGGCCCCGAGTAACCCAAATCCAACAGCCCCGAAGACCCAATAAATGACCTAAATTCGGAGATATCAGCTAAGTTAGTGACTCTTCTGCCCTCGCTTTTCACTAGCCTCAGTGATACAGTTAAAGTCACCATCGATAATAGAAGGAATCCCTTGATCAAGAAGAGAAATGAGCTCAGACCAAAGAACTTGTCTATCATGGTAATCCATGCTGGCATACACGCCGATAGGAGCCAGGGATCAGAAGACCCTTCAGAAACTATAAGGCCAATATGCTGGTTATACTGATGAAACACATCGATCGAGACAGCAGAATGACGCCAAATGGCCAAAATGCCACCAGAAAACCCTCATCCTCCACAGCATAAGAAGACCAAGACCGAGCAATCTGCCTCCGAAGCCACGCCAGACTATCACCTGACAATCTGGTTTCAAGCAAAACACATATATCAAAGTTGTATAGCTGCATCAATCTACCAAAGGAGGAACGAAAAGAGGGCTTATTAGCACCTTTAACATTCCAAATTAAGATCTTCATTAATTAACTGGAGGAAGATGGACCCTACCCTGGTCCTCTGACATAAAGCTATCAATTTGGCACCCAGTAGAAGGAGGGTCACCCTCCGAATTCTGCATGGGACAAGCCTGCTGAGCTTCTGGATCAATCTCAATGTTCTCTAGTCCCTGATCATCATGGACCATCGAGCTATCTAATTTGGCCATCATCACCCCCTGACTAGATAAACCTGGGCAACCGAAAGGCTCAATCGAGCTGGTCGAACTGGGAACAATATCAACTCTACATTTGAGCTTATTGCCCTTGCTTTTCCCCTTCCTCCTCTCCTGATTGGAATTAGACCTTGGAGGTAGGCTGTCAGCTGGTCTAGGCCGCTAGAGGGGGCCCAAAAATATATCCCTACTCTCGAATTGACCCCCTTCATTGGAAGCCACACTCAAAGAGGCAAAAGGATTGATAGAAATCAGGGAATTGGACACCTGAGATTCAGAGAGACCAGCCTTAATCAGTTTCAGATTCTCCCTTCCTGACACTTTAAAATCGGCACGCGCCTGGTCAACCGGCACGGCCCTTGGAACAGGGGCTTCCTTCTACCCGATCAAAGAGAATAGCTTCTTCGTCCCTTTAACCGAAGCCTTCAACAGAGCCTCCAGAGCATAACCTTCATTCTCCCCCCCCCCCCCCCCCCCCGACGCCGGAAGGACCTGAGCAACCTTCGATGACCCAGGGGACTCTGACGACTCACCTTCAATGGCGTTACCCAACTTGCTTCAGGACACGGATCCACAATAGCCGACTGGGGAACAGAACAGGAAGAAGAAGCTTTAACCGGAGCCTTAGGCACAGGAGCCGCAGCAGGCTTCCGCTGACGCACCGCCAACATCCATGGCCCGAAGACGAGATTACTGGCAGAATCCGTCTCCCCATCCGTGTCCAACGGCAAGCACTTCCCTGCCAGATGCAGAGATCCACAAGACGGACATATTCCTTCCATGGATTCATAAACAAACGGCTGCCAAAAGAGTCCCTGAATCCCCTGAACCCGGGTCCCAGGCCGAAGAGGGAGACGGAGGTCAATCCGAATCGCCACCCTCGCGAAGCCACCTCGACTCTTTGACATCGTAGCAGCATCAACACTGCATAGAACACCCGCAGACTCCGAGATCATACTCAGGATGTCCTCCCTCCAGAATTCCAAAGGAAGGTTGGGCATCCTCATCCATAGCATCGCCGAGGGGACTGAGTCATCCGCCGGAAAGAATTCCGGTCGCCACGCTTCAATCCCTATGATTTGACCATTAATGACCCACGGCCGATTGAGAACCAGAGCGATTGCCGACTGATCTTCACAACGGAAAATATGGCAGCGGGAGGCGAGGCTTACAGGGACGATGTCACCGGAGATTCCGGCACGTCTGAACTCCCTAATCGGCAGGCATCCATTTGAGTAAGACCGGGCAATAACAGCACGTTGCTGCCATCCACCAATCTCCTCCTCCAGCGCCGCTACCGGGACCCTAACCACCTCTGAAAATCTGGAAACCAGAGTCGTCACCTCCGTCAGAGTCGGAGAAGACGAAACCCATTTAAATCCGGATTCAGCATACCTCCTACGGGGAATCCGATCCTTCTTAATCCCACCAGAAGCCATGGGAGGAGAAGGAAAGACGGGGCGAAAAAATGGTGAGGAGCAATCAGCAAGGCGACCAAGCTCGCCGGAGATCAGAAAGAAGATTGATGAATCCGAATCTTAAAGCACCCATTTATTCGACTCTTTCAATGCATCTACTTAGAAAAGTTTTAAGGCCTCTGCTGCTGTTATAAAAAAAATAAATACACTACCTCAGAATCCAAGCCTCTCAGTGCGCCAAAGGGAGCGTACAAAACGATACAACTTATCATTTTTATGCATTCATGTAGTTATTTATTTGATAAACAACACATATACCATCATCTCGTTATTTTTTCAAAAAAATAATAATAAAAGGTGTATGTTATTTCTTTGATAAGATGATGATATACGTGGAAAATGAAAAATACCTGAGATTCACCCAACCAAGTTTCATCCAGCGTAGAATCATGATTAAAAAAAAAATAGTTGATTAAAGTGATAGGATGGTTGATGAGTGAGGACGATAGCATCCATAGGTGGTGTATTTTGCTTGTCCATTTCCTCCAATGAAGAAGACGAAATAAAATAAAAACATGGGGATGGGACGTACCCTTGATCGGTTGAAGATCTGATCTGAATGCAAGCAAAATCCATGCAATGGCATCCGTTGGGTAGCACGTGTGAACATTTTTAAGGCTTTTTGATGTTTAGGCAACGGTGCAAGCAGCCGAATGGAGCAGCGACGGGATTTCTTAGGCTCAAATAGCTGAAATGGTCCCACATCGGCCAGCCATGTCACGCCCTTCTTGCACTCCAATGAATGGGAGAGGGTGCTGACTTGATGGAACTGCTCGCTAGTGCGTGCATCGCTCTCTGATAACTGCGCTTGTCTTCGAGTGGGCGGAATGAAGCATTGATGGCTCCTGGAGATATTTCCTAGATAATACCGTTGGCGCGTGTATATGGCTCCTGGATTCCAAGGATAAAACGTGAAATGATGGGGAAAATTCTTAGGAAACACTTTGTACATCGGCTTCGGTGCAGCAATGTTGACATGGACTGCATTGTGTCTTCCGATTGGTCCATATAGATTCAACATGAATGACCTGACCGACGGTATGGGCTGTGCTTTGACGTAACGTTCTGAACGTGACAGACATTTAAAGCTGTTCGCTTTTTTAAAAAAAATTTGTGCGGACGAAAATGCCCTTCCGCTCCTTCATGGCGTCATTTTACGTTTTCTGTCATTTGTGCAAGAAGAACTCGTTTCTTCCTCGGTAGAAAGAAAATACTTCAGCTTCGAAGCTAGCCGATACCCCGGACAGGAGTCAGGAGTCTGTGTAAAAAACTTCTGGAGGAAATGTCAGCCGCAACACAAAGTAAAAACTCTTTCTTCCAACTTCTTTATTACATCAACAGTTTTTTTCTGGTTAGAGTTAGTTAATGCGTTTAATGCGCGGGTAACTACCTTAGAATGAAATAGTTATGACACTCTGAGAGTCATAACTGTTTGTAAATATTTCAGCTTTGAAAGTCTGGTCGACAGGAAATATTTCAGCTTAGAGGTTGAAAAACCTGGCTACTGGAGTCTACTGGAAGCTTCAAATATAAAAGTTTATCCAATGAGATTTTCCTTGCCAAAACCTCACGTAGACGTTCGCTTCTCTCTCTGAATTCGGCCAGGTCTGTAAGATTTTGTTATCTCTTCGTCAATTGCTTTTAAAAGCTCCTTTTTTCCTCCATCTGCTGGGAATGCCAGACCTGGCCGAATTTAGAGAGAGAAGCGAACGTCGAGGGCGTATGTTCGTGCTCAACTGAATTTCATCTGTGCTAGAATAACTCTCTTTCTTTCCCCCCCCCCCTTGCTCTGAGAGTCCGGATGGTAAGGAATCCCCGCGACACCCTAGTTCGAATTCGGCCGTAAATCCTTCGCGACACCCCAGATGAAATCCCACGACACCCTAGCTTTAGGGTGACGACACCCGTCTCATAAATGTGCACATAGAGAGAACCCGGCGACACCCTAATTGAATTCGGCAGAAAATCAATCGCGACACCCCAGTTAAAATCTCACGACACCCTAGCTCTAACGAGACGACACCCGTGCTTGAACAAGAGACCACGGAGATAATCCCCGCGACACCCTAGTTCGAATTCGGTCGTAAATCCTTCGCGACACCCCAGATGAAATCCACGACACCCTAGCTTTAGGGCGACGACACCCGTCTCATAAATGTGCACATAGAGAGAACCCGGCGACACCCTAATTGAATTCGGCAGAAAATCAATCGCGACACCCTAGTTGAAATCTCACGACACCCTAGCTCTAACGAGACGACACCCGTGCTTGAACAAGAGACCACGGAGATAATCCTCGCGACACCCTAGTTTGAATTCGGCCGTAAATCTTCGGACACCCAGATGAAATCCCACGACACCCTAGCTTTAGGGCGACAACACCCGTCTCATAAATGTGCACATAGAGAACCCGGCGACACCCTAATTGAATTCGGCAGAAAATCAATCGCGACACCCCTGTTGAAATCTCACGACACCCTAGCTCTAACGAGACGACACCCGTGCTTGAACAAGAGACCACAAATATATCCCTACGACACCTAGTTCGAATTCGGCCGTAAATCCTTCGCGATACCCCAGATAAATCCCACGATACCCTAGCTTTAGGGCGACGACACCCGTCTCTTAAATGTGCACATAGAGAGACCCGGTGACACCCTAATTGAATTCGGCAGAAAATCAATCGCAACACCCCAGTTGAAATCTCACGACACCCTAAGCTCTAACGAGACGACACCCGTGCTTGAACAAGAGACCACGGAGATAATCCCCGCGACACCCTAGTTCGAATTCGGCCGTAAATCCTTCGCGACACCCCAGATGAAATCCCACGACACCCTAGCTTTAGGGCGACGACACCCGTCTCATAAATGTGCACATAGAGAGAACCCGGCGACACCCTAATTGAATTCGGCAAAAATCAATCGCGACACCCCAGTTGAAATCTCACGACACCCTAGCTCTAACGAGACGACACCCGTGCTTGAACAAGAGACCACGGAGATAATCCTCGCGACACCCTAGTTCGAATTCGGCCGTAAATCCTTCGCGACACCCCAGATGAAATCCCACGACACCCTAGCTTTAGGGCGACGACACCCGTCTCATAAATGTGCACATAGAGAGAACCCGGCGACACCCTAATTGAATTCGGCAGAAAATCAATCGCGACACCCCAGTTGAAATCTCACGACACCCTAGCTTTAACGAGACGACACCCGTGCTTGAACAAGAGACCATGGAGATAATCCCCCGACACCCTAGTTCAAATTCGGCCGTAAATCCTTCGCGACACCCCAGATGAAATCCCACGATACCCTAGCTTTAAGGAGACACACCCATCTCAAAAATGCACATAGAGAGAACCCGACACCCTAATTGAATTCGGCAGAAAATCAATCGCGACACCCCAGTTGAATATGACGACACCCTAGCTCTAACGAGACGACCCCGTGCTCGAACAAGAGACCACGGAGATAATCCCCGCGACACCCTAGTTCGAATTCGGCCGTAAATCCTTCGCGACACCCCAGATGAAATCCCACGACACCCTAGCTTTAGGTGACGACACCCGTCTCATAAATGTGCACATAGAGAGAACCCGGCGACACCCTAATTGAATTCGGCAGAAAATCAATCGCGACACCCCAGTTGAAATCTCACGACACCCTAGCTCTAACGAGACGACACCCGTGCTTGAACAAGAGACCACGGAGATAATCCCCACGACACCCTATTTCGAATTCGGCCGTAAATCCTTCGCGACACCCCAGATGAAATCCCACGACACCCTAGGGCGACGACACCCGTCTCATAAATGTGCACATAGAGAAACCCGGCGACACCCTAATTGAATTCGGCAGAAATCAATCGCGACACCCCAGTTGAAATCTCACGACACCCTAGCTCTAACGAGACGACACCCGTGCTTGAACAAGAGACCACGGAGATAATCCCCGCGACACCTAGTTCGAATTCGGCCGTAAATCCTTTGCGACACCCCAGATGAAATCCCACGACACCCTAGCTTTAGGACGACGACACCCGTCTCATAAATGTGCACATAGAGAGAACCCGGCGACACCCTAATTGAATTCGGCAGAAAATCAATCGCGACACCCCAGTTGAAATCTCACGACACCCTAGCTCTAACGAGACGACACCCGTGCTGAACAAGACCACGGAGATAATCCCCGCGACACCCTAGTTCGAATTCAGCCGTAAATCCTTCGCGACACCCCAGATGAAATCCCACGACACCCTAGCTTTAGGGCGACGACACCCGTCTCATAAATGTGCACATAGAGAGAACCCGGCGACACCCTAATTGAATTCGGCAGAAAATCAATCGCGACACCCCTGTTGAAATCTCACGACACCCTAGCTCTAACGAGACGACACCCGTGCTTGAACAAGAGACCACGGAGATACTCCCCGCGACACCCTAGTTCGAATTCGGCCGTAAATCCTTGCGACACCCCAGATGAAATCCCACGACATCCTAGCTTAGGGCGACGACACCCGTCTCATAATGTGCACATAGAGAACCCGCGACACCCTAATTGAATTCGGTAGAAATCAATCGCGACACCCCAGTTGAAATCTCACGACACCTAGCTCTAACGAGACGACACCCGTGCTTGAACAAGAGACCACGGAGATAATCCCCGTGACACCCTAGTTCGAAGTCGGCCGTAAGTCCTTCGCGACACCCCAGATGAAATCCCACGACACTCTAGCTTTAGGGCGACGACACCCGTCTTATAAATGTTAGAGAGAACCCGGCGACACCCTAATAGAATTCGGCACAATCGCGACACCAGTGAAATCTCACGATCGACGACGACACCCGTGCGAACTGATCACGGAGGCGAGAAGGCCGCGACAACCAAGTTACTAAAATTTAATTTTATTTATCAAAAAAAAAATACATTAGCCCTTACTGGGGCTTATCTCCTTCGGTCGCTGCGTTGGCGATCTGACGCTGGAGGGACGCTACTTTCCCCTCCAGGTGGCTATTGGCCCGACGCAGGACCTCTGTCTCTTTTGTTGAAACGGCCAGGTATTTCTCGGCCGTCTTGATGAGTCGCTCGCTGCTTGCGCGCGACTCAGCATAAACCTTCGCGTCGATGGTGACGGTTGGGGCGGCTGCCATGGCTGCCAGTAGATCTCACCTCGCCTCTGGAAGCCATCTTGTGGTCAGTTCAAGCTGGAAAGGTGATTATCGATGGCATTCCCCCATCCATATTTAAGGTACTCCTGGCGGGTGTTTCGATTGCCATGCGCCACCATCTCAGTGGTTGTTCACAGGAATCGAATCGGTGAGCCACCACGCCCCGCCCTCCACGTTGAGTTTCGAGGGATGGGGAACAGAACAGAGGTTCGGGAAGCAAACCGTCGAAGTTTAACGTCGTCCCAAGAGAAAATTCACGACACCCAAGGATAATTTGGATTTCGGCCAAAACTCCTTCGCGACACCCATGTTGAAAGCTCACGACACCCTAGCTTTAAGGCGACGACACCCGTGCGTCGAACTGATCACAGGAGAACCCCCGCGACACCCCTTCTCGAATTCGGCCGAAACTCCCTCGTGACACCCCAGTTGTAAACTCACGACACCCTAGCTTTAAGGGGACGACACCCATGCATTAACAGTGAACCCACGGGTGTCGTCGCCATAAAGCTAGGGTGTCGTGAGTTTACAACTGGGGTGTCACGAGGGAGTTTCGGCCGAATTCGAGAAGGGGTGTCGCGGGGGTTCTCTTGTGATCAGTTCGACGCACGGGTGTCGTCGCCTTAAAGCTAGGGTGTCGTGAGCTTTCAACAGGGGTGTCGCAAAGAGTTTCGGCCGAAATCCAACTCATCCCTGGGATGTCTCGGGGATTCTCTCCATGTTCAGTTCTAAGCACGGGTGTCGAAGCATTGATGCGAGGGTGTCGTGAGCTTTCAAGTGGGGTGTCGCGAAGGAGTTTTGGCCGAAATCCAAATCATCCTTGGGTGTCGTGAATTTTCTCTTGGGACGACGTTAAACTTACGACGGTTTGCTTCCCGAAACTGTTCTGTTCCCCATCCCTCGAAACTCAACGTGGAGGGCGGGGCGTGGTGGCGCACCGATTCGATTCCTGTGAACAACGACTGAGATGGTGGCGCGTGGCAATCGAAACACCCGCCAGGGGAACCTTAAATAAGGATGGGGGAATGCCATCGTTACTCACCTTTCCAGCTTGAACTGACCACAAGATGGCTTCCAGAGGCGAGGTGAGATCTACTGGCAGCCATGGCAGCCGCCGCCCAACCGTCACCATCGACGCGATGGTTTATGCTGAGTCGCACGCAATCAGCGAGCGACTCAGGCTGGCGGCTCGAGGAATACCAGGAGTTTCAACAAAAGAGATAGAGGTCCTGCGTCGGGCCAATAGCCACCTGGAGGGGAAAGTAGCGTCCCTCCATCGCCAGATCGCCGACGCAGCGACCGAAGGAGACAAGCCCCAGTGAGGGCTAATGTATTTTTTTTTTTGATAAATAAAATTAAATTTTAGTAACTTGGTTGTCGCGGGCCTTCTCGCCGTGATCAGTTCTAAGCATGGGTGTCGTCGCATTAAGCTAGGGGTGTCGTGAGCTTTCAACAGTGGTGTCTCTAAGGAGTTTCGGCCGAAAACCAATTCTCCTAGGGTGTCATGGGGATTGTCCGTGCGGTCAGTTCTAAGCACGGGTGTCGTCGCCTTAAAGCTAGGGTGTCGTGAGCTTTCAACGTGGGTGTCTCGAAGGAGTTTCGGCCGAAATCCATTTCTACTGTGGTGTCGGAGGGATTCTCGTGCGGTCAGTTCTAAGCCACGGGTGTCGTAGCATTGGAGCTAGGGTGTCAGTAGATTTCAACTGGGGTGTCGCGTAGGAGTAGCATGTTCATGAATGCGTGCCTATATTTTCACAGTTGATGCTGAAATGTAGATCGGAAAGAAGAAGATAACACTCCCGGCCGTGCAGCTTCACCCGTCGTCCAAATGCAGTGGATGATATTGTAGTTCCTCAAACTGGGATGGAATTCAATTCAGCCGATGATGTATATACGTTCTACAATGGATACGCGAAACGAGTTGGCTTTGGAATCACAACAGTGTGTAGCAGGGCCAACAACAAAAAACAACTTTGCTTCAAGCACCTGGCGTGTTGGAGGCAAGGAAAATCCAGAAAATCAGAGAAGAGTATGAATCATAGGGATACTGGGAAAGTTGGTTGTATGGCATCCATAAAAGCAAGACTGAATGCTACAAGTGGTAAGTGGATTTGGATGAGGTTTCTCTAGAACATAACCATGGGCTGTCCATAACATCAGCTGGTTATCTACGGTCGCATAGGAGGATCAGCACACCAGAGAAGGCAGAGATCAGCAATTTACATGCCGTGAATGTTCCGACGACTCAGATATACTCTGCCATAGCAAGGAGAAAAGGGGGCAGAGGACAATTGGATTTCACCGAGAAGGATGCTCGTAACTTCATTTGTCGCGAACGTCAGTCTAAGCTGAAAGAAGGAGATGCTCAGTCGATGGTAATTCATTTTGCCGAAATGCAACTCAAAAATCCCAATTTCTTCTACTCCTTAGACCTCAATGATAATGGTCATCTGAGGTCTGTCTTCTGGATTCATCCAAGGTCAAGATTGGCATGCACATACTTCGGTGATGTTCTAAGCTTTGACTCAACTTACTTGACAAACAGATATCAAATGCCTTTTTGTCCATTTGTTGGGGTGAACCATCATGGACAGTCAACCTTGCTTGGATGCGCATTGTTGTCTGATGAGAGTACTGAGACATATAAATGGGTTTTTAAGACTTGGCTGGATGCAAATGGTGGTCAAGCACCTATTGCCATGATTACTGATCAAGATAAGGCAATCGAGGCTGCTGTCAAAGAAGTTTTTCCTAACACACGACATCGATTTTGTCTTTGGCATATATTGAAGAAGATACCGGAAAAGATTGGCCACATTTGCACGGCAAATCCCAAGTTTATGGTTGATTTCGATGAGGCAATATATGATTCATTGACCATAAATTCATTCGAGGAAAGGTGGGCACATGTTATGGAGAAATATAAAGAATGCAAGTCTATAGATTGGTTCAATGTCCTATACGAATGTCGGGAAAAATGGGTCCCAGTTTACCTCAAGGATACATTCTTCGCAGGTTTGTATGTCAATGGCTTTGGTTCATGATTCATTTAAACGCTTTTTTTTTTTTTTTTTTGGTTGACAAAATTTTTAACAGGGATGTCATCTTCACAAAGGAGCGAGGGCATTAATCACTTCTTCGATGGGTTTATAAATTCGAAGACAACACTAACGGAGTTTATAAGTAAGTACGAAGATGCCTTGGAAAAACGATACGAGGCCGAAAATGAGGAAGATAATAGGACTTTGCAAACGATAGCTTTCCTAAAGACATCATCACCTTTTGAGAGACAAGCTGCAGGAAGGTATACACGGAGCATTTTCAAAAAATTCCAGAATGAGATCCTTGAAATGGCTGCATCAAATACAAAATTGATCAACGAAGCTGGCAACACGTGTATATATTCCGTCAAGTCGTATGAAAGGATTGAAGTCGATGGAATTGGCAAGGAGATGATCAAAGATTATATCGTGTCATACGATAGAAATATTGAGGATGTCCAATGCCAGTGCCGATCCTTTCAGTTCAAGGGGTACCAGTGTAGGCATGCCCTGTTGGTTCTTCATCAAAATGACGTATTTCGTTTACCAGATAAATACTTCTTGAAGAGATGGTGCAAGGACATGAAATACCAATTCGATGAATTCGACTGCAATACTGAGGGTTATGATAAAAGCACACGAAACTCACGGTACGCAGTGACAATTTTTTAATTGAAATGTCTTAATATTTGTTATCGTTAATATTATGTTTATGATTGTAGATATAGTTTGCTGTCTCATCGGATGACGAAGCTCGCAGAGATAGCCTCCATGTCTGAAGATTCATTTAATGTAGTGATGGATGGTCTACCGCCTCTATTCAAAACTGCCGTGGATGCCAACTGCGCAGCTAAACCACGTTCAGAGCTGGTAATTCAAGATCCTGAACAAATTAGGACGAAAGGTCGCCCGAGAGAGAACAGATTAAAGAGTGCAGTCGAGAAGAAGGCAAAAAGATCAAGGAAAAATCAGGCCAAGGAAAGAGCTGCTTCAAGTAGCAGGCAGACTTGTTTGCAGTCTATTAATACTGAAGAGGACCTGGAGATAATTGTTCCGCCGTCAGAAACTTTAATGGATGAATTTGATGCTTATGTATTGAGTCAACTTACACAAGATCATATATAAAACACGAGTGTCGTAACTTTTGAATTATGGTTGCTTGGTCGTAAATGAAATGCTCGCGAACGACTCCGAGGAAATTAGCGCGACGACACCCTTGCTCATGGCAAACGACACCCTAGTCTTGCGCGGCGACACCCGAATGATGGAAACATACGAGACATCCTAGTTCTGGCAAACGACACCCAAGCCTTGCGCGGTGACACCCGAATGATGGAAACATACGAGACATCCTAGTTCTGGCAAACGACACCCAAGCCTTGCGCGGCGACACCCGAATGATGGAAACATATGAGACATCCCAGTTCTCGTGAACGACTCCGAAGAAATTAGCGCAACGGTACCCTAGCTCATGGAAAACGACACCCTAGCCTTGCGCGGCGACACCCGAATGACGGAAACATACGAGACATCCTAGTTCTGGCAAACGACACCCAAGCCTTGCGCGGCGACACCCGAATGATGAAAACATACGAGACATCCTAGTTCTGGCAAACGACACCCAAGCCTTGCGCGGCGACACCCAAATGACGGAAACATACGAGACATCCCAGTTCTCACGAACGACTCCGAAGAAATTAGCGCGACGGCACCCTAGCTCATGGAAAACGACACCCTAGCCTTGCGCGGCGACACCCGAATGACGGAAACATACGAGACATCCCAGTTCTCGCGAACGACTCCGAAGAAATTAGCGCGATGACACCCTAGCTCATGCAAACGACACCCTAGCCTTGCGGGCGACACCCGAATGATGGAAACATACGAGACATCCTAGTTCTGGCAAACGATACCCAAGCCTTGCGCGGCGACACCCGAATGACGGAAACATACGAGACATCCTAGTTCTGGCAAATGACATCCAAGCCTTGCGCGGCGACACCCGAATGATGGAAACATATGAGACATCCCAGTTCTCACGAACGACTCCGAAGAAATTAGCGCGACGGCACCCTAGCTCATGGAAAACGACACCCTTGTCTTGCGCGGTGACACCCGAAAGGCGGAATCCTACGAGACATCCCAGAGCTTGCGAAACGACTCCGAAGATTTAGCTCGACGACACCCTAGCTCATGGAAAACGACACCCTTGTCTTGCGCGGCGACACCCGAAAGGCGGAAACATAAGAGACATCCGAGTGCTTGCGAAACGACTCCGAAGATTTTAGCTCGACGACACCCTAGCTCAAGGCAAACGACACCCTAGTCTTGCGCGGCGACACCCGAAAGACGAAAACCTACGTATGTTTCCTCCTTTCGGGTGTCGCCGCGCAAAACTAGGGTGTCGTTTTCCATGAGCTAGGGTGTCGTCTAGCTAAATTCTTCGGAGACATTTCGCGAGCACTGGGATGTCTCGTAGGATTCCGCCTTTCGGGTGTCGCCGCACAAGACAAAGGTATCGTTTTCCATGAGCTAGGGTGTCGTCTAGCTAAATTCTTCGGAGACGTTTCGCGAGCACTGGGATGTCTCGTAGGATTCTGCCTTTCGGGTGTCGCCGCACAAGACAAAGGTGTCGTTTTCCATGAGCTAGGGTGTCGTCGAGCTAAATTCTTCGGAGTCGTTTCGCAAGCTCTGGGATGTCTCTTATGTTTCCGCCTTTCGGGTGTCGCCGCGCATGACTAGGGTGTCGTTTTCCATGAGCTAGGGTGTCGTCGAGCTAAAATCTTCGGAGTCGTTTCGCAAGCACTGGGATGTCTCGTATTATTCCGCCTTTCGGGTGTCGCCGCACAAGACAAAGGTGTCGTTTTCCATGAGCTAGGGTGTCGTCTAGCTAAATTCTTCGGAGACGTTTCGCGAGCACTGGGATGTCTCGTAGGATTCCGTCTTTCGGGTGTCGCCGCACAAGACAAAGGTATCATTTTCCATGAGCTAGGGTGTCGTCGAGCTAAATTCTTCGGAGTCGTTTCGCAAGCACTGGGATGTCTCTTATGTTTCCGCCTTTCGGGTGTCGCCGCGCAAGACAAGGGTGTCGTTTTCCATGAGCTAGGGTGTCGTCGAGCTAAAATCTTCGGAGTCGTTTTGCAAGCTCTGGGATGTCTCGTAGACATCGAGGACACTCCTGCTCGCAGTGATAAAATTTTTAATATTTGCATTAAATATTAATCAGTGTTAATATGAATAATTTACATTCAATGTTCATTCAAAGACGAATACAAAAATTAAGAACATTTTTCGACAATGTCGCTAATCTTTTTGTTCAGGCCCTCTCTCAATATCGTCGCAGCTAAGTGTCGCCGATAATCTCTGACTTCCTCATCACTGAAATCCAGCTTCATATCAGGATTGTCCCGTCGAGCAAGACATTCCATGTATCTCAGACAGTACAGGCCGTAATCCAGCGATCCGCTCGGTTGGCTTGGGCAATCCGAAATATCTTCTATCGGCCACTCCATTGCTTCCTTCTTATTGCAGTAGATATGGAATATGTGGCCTAGAATTGTATGTCATTTCCTTGCATTGGCCTTGTACTTCGGGTTGCGTTTCATTGAATTCAAGTGCATGAACACCTTCCTTTCCATGTCGACAGCAACCAAATGCCAGTGCGAGTTATCAGAGTTTACAATGGTAAAAAGAAACTGGAATTGGGACTTATCTTCATCCGATACATTGTCAAATATCGCAGCCCCAGATGATCCAGCAAGTTCATGCGCAGGTGATGAGGAAGTCAGACATAGAGCAGATACGAAAACTGATGCAATTATGCACTTATGATATCGGTCAGGATGCTCTGCCCAGTTTCGCATCAGAAACTCCTGGCTGCAATCAATTATCTGCCAATGGAATGTTAAACGATTAATATAATTCTAAAATCAACAACTATAACATGTTTCTTGATATACTTACATCATCTATTATCATTTCATTGTTAATGAGATCTTGAAGATTTTTTCTTGTTGCAACGCCATTAAACATATTTGTGTAGACGATCTCGTCGGTTTATTGTCGCTCGCTCAAAAAATTTTGAATAATTATTTGGTCATCTTCGACCGTTGTGTTGGGCTTTGAAATGCCCACTGTCTTCGTCGACTTTTTAGGTCGGGTTGTCTCATAACTTTTTCCGACGACCGTGGATGCCTTACGCTTCCTCGCTCTTTTTTAATCCTCCTAACAAGCGACGGCACTCCAATTATTTCTAAGTCCCTTTTGTCATCCTTTGGCGCAGGGGTGCCAAGTTTATTATCGGATATGGACTCTTCTTTATTTTCATTCCCCTGCTCTGTTTTATCAGCCAATGAATCCCCCTCCAATATGTCCTCCTCTGATTTTGCATTCCCTGTCTCAATTGGAAACTCGGATGAATGGTCCTCCTCCATCTTCTTCTCCTCACTATTTACGTTACCAGGCTCGCGGAGGACCAACTCCAACGAATGCACCTTCTCTGTTTTCTCGTCCCCCTTGTCCTCCTCCTTTATTGCATAACTTTCCTTTCTGACCAGTGAATTGAGGAGGCTCTCAGCAATGGACAGCCTGCGCCTGACATCTTCGAGTTGATCCTTAACACACTCCAATTCATTCGTCAACTCGGCGCATCTTGCGCAGCTATCCATTGGTTGAGGGGCGCAGGTATCTGTTTGTTGAGGGGGGGACGTTTTATCTGCTGAGGGAGAAGCCATAGCTCTTCTGGCAATGGTTCAGTAGCTCCCTCCATCTGCAACACAAGATGATAACAAATTAATATTAACTGAACATATTGACGCATTAAGTTGATAAAATGGTCAGAGCAATGGAGCTATGAAATAGATTACCAAGTCCTGAGGTTGCAAGTCGGCAACCCGAACCGATTGGATCTTAATTTGGTGGTCATACCACTTCAACAGCCGGGGCCGTTTATCAGGGTATGCTGGCTCTCGCATTGATGTATGCTCGAGGAACCACGCCTGAACATGAATTTTTTTCGATATTAAATAAAGTAATATTACAAATAAATTTTGTCTCAACACTAATAATGTGTCTCAATAATCCTTACCACCAGTGCTGCCGAGCATCCGAACAAGGTAGGCTGCCTCCTAACTTTTTTTGCATTCTTTGAGTGCACCGGCTCCTCGGAACGCAAGCAAGCAGCTATTTCTGGGAGAGCCAGAACAATCAATTCCTTCAGTGCCGATGCCCAGTCGATGCTACCCAGTTGACTTAAATCATCCAAGTGCTGGATGAGATACCGTGGACATCTCTGATTAGACTTTGGAGCCAAAAACATGGCCAACATGTATGCGATCCAAAGTCGGACGGTGTCCTCGACATCCTCCTGTACTTTAGATGGTCGGAGTTGAAATATCAACTTCTCCAAACCTTCTTGGCGAAGATCTAAACCCTGGCCAAACCGTCTGAACAAACTTCCGTTGAACATTTGGCTGGACGTGTCGATCTTCTTCCCATGAGCTGGAAGTCCAAGAATGAGTGCGACTTCATCGGCACTGAATAGAACTCGTTTTCCGCAAAACATGAACTCGTCGCCTCCATTGTGACATCTTATGATGTCTGCTAGCAGTCGCCCGTCGACTGTGAACGTCTGCATGTCGACGAAGGCACCAAATGGTGTCCTTCGAATCAGTTTTGTATGACGTCTAGAGAACCCCATCCTCCAAACCTTCTGAACGTATACTGCCGGCCTGCAGCTATTCTTGAACAGCTGGGAAGCCTTCACTGGGGGGACTGGAACAATTTTATTGTCAACGGAAACAGGGGGTAAGACAGAAGACATACATGTCATGAAATTTTAATATAGAATGTCGTAATATTTCATATAGTGCTAAACATACCTGAAGGAGCCGCATCCTCAGTCGAACGAAGTACCAGGTCCTTGCATTTTTCCGCCATTTTCTCTGTCTGCTTCTTCTTTGTTCGCGGTCTTCGTGCACAAACGAAAGCACTCATCTCCATGAATGACGTATTCGGAAGAATGAACTATGGAACAAGTTCAGGAGGGAAAAGGAGACCAGTGCCTTCTCGAGCAAGAGACGAAGGATGGCTTCTTGAGCAAAAGATGGCTTCTCGGGCAACAGACGATTGAGTTTTTTCTAGGGTTTATGCCGACCTAAGAGAAATACGAAAGGACACCCGGATCGCCACGATCACATCAATGAGACCCGCGAACCCATAGGAACTGCCCACGTTTACAAACTTTTCTCGGAAATATGGCATGGCTCAGTGACTAGGGTGTCGTCGAATTAGTACTACGGTGACGTCAAATTCCCGCCTTGTTAAAGCACGGGTGTCGTCTCGTTAGAGCTAGGGTGTCGTGAGATTTCAACTGGGGTGTCGCGTTGATTTTCTGCCGAATTCAATTAGGGTGTCGCCGATTTCTCTGTATGTGGTCATTTATAAGACGGGTGTCGTCGCCCTAGAGCTAGGGTGTCGTGGGATTTCAACTAGGGTGTCGCGAAGGATTAACGGCAGAATTCGAAGTAGGGTATCGCCGGGTTCTCTCTATGTGGTCATTTATAAGATGGGTGTCGTCGCCCCAGAGCTAGGGTGTCGTGAGATTTCAAATGGGGTGTCGCGATTGATTTTCCCGAATTCAATTAGGGTATCGCCGGGTTCTCTCTATGTGGTCATGTTAAAGCACGGGTGTCGTCTCGTTAGAGCTAGGGTGTCGTGAGATTTCAACTGGGGTGTCGCGATTGATTTTCTGTCGAATTCAATTAGGGTGTCGCCGGGTTCTCTCTATGTGATCATGTTAAAGAACGGGTGTCGTCTCGTTAGAGCTAGGGTGTCGTGGGATTTTAACTAGGGTGTCGCGAAGGATTAACGGCAGAATTCGAAGTAGGGTGTCGCCGGGTTCTCTCTATGTGGTCATTTATAAGACGGGTGTCGTCGCCCCAGAGCTAGGGTGTCGTGAGATTTCAAATGGGGTCGCGATTGATTTTCTGCCGAATTCAATTAGGGTGTCGCCGGGTTCTCTCTATGTGGTCATGTTAAAGCACGGGTGTCGTCTCGTTAGAGCTAGGGTGTCGTGAGATTTCAACTGGGGTGTCGCGATTGATTTTCTACCGAATTCAATTAGGGTGTCGCCGGGTTCTTTCTATGTGGTCATGTTAAAGCACGAGTATCGTCTCGTTAGAGCTAGGGTGTCGTGAGATTTCAACTGGGGTGTCGCGATTGATTTTCTGCCGAATTCAATTAGGGTGTCGCTGGGTTCTCTATATGTGCACATTTATGAGACGGGTGTCGTCGCCCTAAAGCTAGGGTATCGTGGGATTTCATCTGCGGTGTCGCGAAGGATTTACGGCCGAATTCGAACTAGGGTGTCGCGGGGATTATCTCTGTGGTCTCTTGTTCAAGCACGGGTGTCGTCTCGTTAGAGCTAGGGTGTCGTGAGATTTCAACTGGGGTGTCGCGATTGATTTTCTGCCAAATTCAATTAGGGTGTCGCCGGGTTCTCTCTATGTGCACATTTATAAGACGGGTGTCGTCGCCCTAAAGCTAGGGTGTCGTGGGATTTCATTTGGGGTGTCGCGAAGGACTTACGGCCGACTTCGAACTAGGGTGTCGCTGGGATTATATCCGTGGTCTGTTTAAAGCACGGGTGTCATCTTGTTAGAGCTAGGGTGTCGTGAGATTCAACAGGGGTGTCGCGATTGATTTTCTGCCGAATTCAATTAGGGTATCGCCGGGTTCTCTCTATGTGCACATTTATGAGACGGGTGTCGTCGCCCTAAAGCTAGGGTGTCGTGGGATTTCATCTGGGGTGTCGCGAAGGATTTACGGCCGAATTCGAACTAGGGTGTCGCGGGGATTATCTCCGTGGTCTCTTGTTCAAGCACGGGTGTCGTCTCGTTAGAGCTAGGGTGTCGTGAGATTTCAACTGGGGTGTCGCGATTGATTTTCTGCCGAATTCAATTAGGGTGTCCCGGGTTCTCTCTATGTGCACATTTATGAGACGGGTATCGTCGCCCTAAAGCTAGGGTGTCGTGGATTTCATCTGGGGTGTCGCAAAGGACTTACGGCCAACTTCGAACTAGGGTGTTGCTGGGATTATCTCCGTGGTCTGTTTAAAGCACGGGTGTCGTCTCGTTAGAGCTAGGGTGTCGTGAGATTTCAACAGGGGTGTCGCGATTGATTTTCTGGCGAATTCATTAGGGTGTCGCCGGGTTCTCTCTATGTGCACATTTATGAGATGGGTGTCGTCGCCCTAAAGCTAGGGTGTCGTGGGATTTCATCTGGGGTGTCGCAAAGGATTTACGGCCGAATTCGAACTGGGGTGTCACGGGATTATCTCCGTGGTCTCTTGTTCAAGCACGGGTGTCGTCTCGTTAGAGTTAGGGTGTCGTGAGATTTCAACAGGGGTGTCGCGATTGATTTTCTGCCGAATTCAATTAGGGTGTCGCCGGGTTCTCTCTATGTGCACATTTATAAGACGGGTGTCGTCGCCCTAAAGCTAGGGTGTCGTGGGATTTCATCTGGGGTGTCGCGAAGGACTTACGGCCGACTTCGAACTAGGGTGTCGCTGGGATTCATTACCATCCGGACTCTCAGAGCGAGGGGGAGGGAAAGAAAGAGAGTTATTCTAGCACAGATGAAATTCAGTTGAGCACGAACATACGCCCTCGACGTTCGCTTCTCTCTCTGAATTCGGCCAGGTCTGGCATTCCCAAGCAGATGAAGGAAAAAAGGAGCTTTTTAAAAGCAATTAACGAAAAGATAACGAAGCTTTTACAGACCTGGCCGAATTCAGAGAGAGAAGCGAACGTCTACGTGAGGTTTTGGCAAGGAAAATCTCATTGGATAAAGCGAGGGCGTAGGTTCGTGCTCAACTGATTCCTTAGCATCCAGACTCTCAGAGCGAGGGAGGGGAAGAAAGAGTTCATCTTGCAGAGATGAAATCCAACATAAATTGGCGCTAGGATGGAGGGAAAGGGCCGCATTAAAAGAGTTACTTACAAAACAGTTATGACTCTCAGAGTGTCATAACTATTTCGTTCTAAGGTAGTTACCCGCGCATTAAACGCATTAACCAACTCTAACCAGAAAAAAAACTGTTGATGTAATAAAGAAGTGGGAAGAAAGAGTGTGTACCACCAGTGCTGCGGATGAGATTTCCTCCATAAGTTTTTTTACACATACTCCAGTATCCAGGTTTTTCAGCTTCGAAGCTGAAGTATTTTCTTTCTACCGGGGAAGAACAGAGTTCTTCTTGCACAAATGACAGAAACATAAAATGGCGCCATGAAGGAGCGAAAGGGCATTTTCGTCCGCACAAAAAATTTAAAAAAAAAAGCGAACAGCATTAAATGTCCGTCACGTTCAGAACGTTACGTCAAAGCACAGCCCATACCATCGGTCAGGTCATCCACGTTGGATCCACGTGGACCAATCGGAAGATGCGGTGCAGCCCACGTCAGCGTTGCTGCACCGGGGCCGATGTACAAAGTGTTTTCCAAATTCTTATAGAATGACGTGTTAAGACAAGGCCAGCGACAAGGCCCAACCAATCCAATGCCGTGCGAGATGCCCTCCAAAGGCATTGGAAAGAAATCATCAAAATAATTTAATGCTTCATTGTTAATCCATCATAATTTAATAACAAACATAGCTTTTTTTTTTAACTATTATTTAATAATAAAAATATTTTATAAATTTTTATCATAAATTCATAGCTATTATTTTGTGATGAATGCTCTTTTCGCATTATTTTATGATGAATGCTCTTTTCGTAAATTATGATGGTAAGATTTTCGTCACTAATCCATCATTTAGTAACAAAAATGTGTTATATCACAAATTCATCGCTATTATTTTGTGACGAATGCTTTTTTCGTAAATTATGATGATAAATTTTTGTCACTAATCCATCACTAAACTCAGTTTGTGATGAAATAGTGGTAAAAATTTTCATCACTATTATGTTAGTTTCTTGTAGTGATATTTGTGATGGACTAGTGATAGAAGTGTTAGTGACTAAATTTTCATCACCAATCCATCATTAAATTGTGATGAAATAGTGATGAAAATATTGTGATGTAACAGTGAATGAATAATGAGTGACAGATAGTTCGTTACTAATTCGTCATAATTTAGTGATAAAAATGTGTTCCATAACAAATTTTTAATGGAATATTTCGTCACAAATCCATCGCTATTATTTTGGGATTGAGCCACTTTTCGTCATTAAAATTAGCGACAACAAAAATTGTGACGATAAAATTTTCGTCATTAATCCGTCACTAAACCCAGTTTGTGACGGAATAGTGATGGAAATTTGTATCACTATTATGTTATTTTCTTGTAGTGTTGAACAAAGGAGAAATTACCGCTCATGCGGTGGCCTAGTGGTCAGGGCTCCTCCATGCCATCAAGGCATCGCGGGTTCAAGGAATAAGGCCCGTGCTTACTCGAATAATTCTAAGATAAATCCTTGGGGCCTAAAATATCGGTGTTGGAGGGGCTAAGGTCTGTCAAACTTTTCTGTTCTGACTGCTGATACCTGAGTGGGGTCAAGTTGACCAACTTGCCTTCATATGGGGAACGACTGCAAAAATCCCATGCCATACACAAAACATTTTCTGATGGGGAATGGGGCCGCATGGGACCTAGCTATGGGTCAGCAAAGCCCCCTTCCCTTTTTTCCGTATAAAAAAAAGAAGATATTGATTAATTAAAGTGGGCAATGAATCATTCCAGCGGTACAAATTGCCGGTTATATTATATCTCAACAACATCAAAATCAAGGGCGCAACAGCTTACCAAGTCGAAACATCTCGCTCCCATGCAAAATAAATTCTATCATAATAAAATAAAACAAAAAAAATGACACTTGAATAGCAATAGATATAGGGAGTTCATTTTATTGACCCATACGCATGTGAAATGGCAGCACATACATCACACTTAAATTTGAAGTTTATGAAGCAAACAATCAAGCAAAAAGAAATCGTCATTCTTTCAGGGCATCATCTTGAGATTCTTATAGGATGATTATCCTTCCTTGATGCTCCTATCAGCAATATCCTTCCACATTAGAGCTCTTGCCTTTATCTCCTCATCCCCAAATGTTCTATTCTCAAGCCAGTCTTCCATATATCACAAATGTAGGTCTGGTTGAGGAACTGATCGAAGTAGTAAGGCCAGCAGAGGAAAGAAACTCCATTCTTCACCATCAAAATCAAGTGCACAACAGCTTACCAAGTCGAAACATCTTGCTTAAAGACCCCATGCAAAATAAATTCTACCATAATAAAATAAAACAAAAAAATGACACTTGAATAGCAATAGATATATTGAGTTCATTTTATTGACCCATGCGCATGTGAAGTGGTAGCACATGCATCACACCTTAAATTTGAAGTTTATAAAGCAAACAGTCAAGCAAAAAGAAATCGTCATTCTTTCAGGGCATCAACAATGCTCTTGAGATTCTTATAGGATGATCCTCCTTCCTTGATGCTCCTATCAGCAATATCCTTCCACATTAGAGCTCTTGCCTTTATCTCCTCATCCCTAAATAATTGGGTGACCTTTTCTTTGATCTGCTCCCTTGGAACAAATCCTTTGTCATCGGGTTCTATTCTTAAGCCAGTCTTCCGGATGTCACAAATGTAGGTCTGGTTGAGGAACTGATCGAAGTAGTAAGGCCAGCAGAGGAAAGAAACTCCATTTTTCACCCCTTCCAATGTTGAATTCCAACCACAATGAGAAAAGAAGCAAGCAACAGAAGGATGTGCCAGCACCTGCTATTGAGGAGACCACTCCACCAACTTTCCTCGCCCTTTAACTCGATCTCGAAACCCATCCAACCAGGTATCGTCTATCACTTTTGTGAGTTTGGGTCTTACAACCCACAAGAATGAATGGCCGGAGAGTTCGAGCCCAAGCGCGAGGTCTTGGAATTGTTGGTAGTTAAAGACCGCTAAGCTCCCAGATGCCACGTAAATGACCGAGTTGGTGGGTTGCTCATCAAGCCAACTCATGGACGTCGCATCATCTGGCCATAGTAGTCCTCACATAGGAAACACAGGGGTGGTCCCTGCGGAAGACTCTCCGACGCCCAAGTCAATAAAGATTCTGAGCAAACAGATGAAAGAAAAAGGCTCCAGTGGAAGGATCTTCCTCCTTTAAATAATTTTTCAGAAGCAATGACCTTTGCTAGAGTTGTTTTTTTGGGCTTAGATGACCTTCGAGAGCATACCTAGGGGTCTTGGGATTTGGTATTTGTGGCAGTCAATTACCTAAATTTCTGGACACATTTTGAGAGATTAGGAGCTGATACGATTAGAATCCCATCAGTTATGGGATTGGTAGCTGATCAGCCTTATCAAGGTTTAAAACTCCATTAATTATGGTCAGAGGGTTGTATTTGGCTCCTGTTTCCGTTTAAAGAAGTAGAGCGTGGCATGAGATGGCAATGACACTCAAGCTGATAGGAGGATCTCTGGCTCTTGGCGGAATAGTTCGGCCCTGTAGCTCTGCCAGATAGCTCGGTCAGATGGTTTAGCCCGATACTTCGGCTCTGTAGCTATGCCAGATAGCTCGGCTAGATACTTCAGTCGGCCAGATAGTTCGGCCAGATGGTTCAGCCATATAGCTCAGCCTCATAGTTCAGCCTTATGGTTTAGCTTTATGGTTCAGCCATATGATTTAGCTTTATGGTTCAGCCATATATTCAACCTTTTGTCATTGGGCACATTTATTGATGCGGTGATAATTTCTCTCCACATCACATGCCCCCACTCCCTAGTCCAAAGTGTAGGTTCGGGCATAGGGAGTAGAGTCCGTGATGGCTTAATCTCATTGGTGGGATTTGAACCAACAGAGGCAGTCATGATACCCCTATAAATGCCAAGTGATTATTCCATCGTTTCTCTTTTCGCTAAACAAGGAAAGTCCCTTCTAATTCTATGAAGGGTGGCGAATCATGGCCAAATCAAAGATCAAAGCATGTGGGCCAATGAATTTTGATTCTGCATAATTTTACTTGGCCCTGCCCTTTTTACTTGGCCCTACCAAAATAGGAGGAAGCTGCTTCAGTCGGCTGTGCCGAGGCTCGAAGAATTTTTTATTTAACCCTATCAAGGTATGGAGAAAGCTGCTCATTTTACTTGGCCCTGCCCTTTTTACTTGGCCCTACCAAAATAGGAGGAAGCTGCTTCAATCGGCTATGCCGAGGCTCGAAGGATTTTTTATTTAACCCTGCTAAGGTATGGAGAAAGCTGCTCCGATCAGCTATACCGAGGCCCAGAGGATTTTTTACTTGGCCCTGCCAAGATACGAAGAAGTTGCTCCGGTTGGCTGTGCCGAGGCCCTCTGCGGAAGACCCTTCGATACTCAAGTCAGTGGAGATTCACAGCAAGCATATATAAGGAGAAGGCTCTGGCAGAAGAGTCCCTCAAGGATGGCCTCTTTCGGAGCCCGGAGCTCTAGTGGAGCTTCAATGGAGTTTTTCAGTGAAAGAGTGAGCTTACATGGAATTTTTTTTGAAAAGGTATTTATAGACTGTCCGAATATTGGCGGATTGCTCACCTGATTCCTCGAACATGTCTTGAAAAGTGGGAAGATTGAAATCATTTGACTCTTATTTGAATCAGGTTCGTTACGAGGCCGGTGAGATTCGAATCCTATTTGTTAGATGATCAACGTCTAGAGAGGCTGGTTGATGCTTTGAGATTTGACGAGTTATGGACCCTAGGCCGCAATTGGCATTATCGGCCTTATTTCCCTCCTAGGATGATTGTGGGCTGACATGGTTGGAACCTCGTCAGACTATCATGAATTTGAATTTTTCTGCACTTGGTACTTTGGGAAAAATCGCTTTGGAAATCGGGCGATCGGAGGTAGCTTGGTCTGGCCGAGGTATGAGGATAGGTCGGTCTGGCCGAGGTATGAGGATAGCTCGGTCTGTCCGAAGCGTGAGGATTAGCTCGGTCTGACGTATTGACCTTGTCTTTTTTCGGATGTGACAATTGATAGATAGTATTCCTAACCTTTTCGTCATGCATATGAATATTGATATAATAACAATTTTATCTCGGATCACTTATTTAGCTTCCCGATGTTGCTACGGTCTTCGTCAGGAGCCAACCCATCCGGAAGGAAACCATCTCGATTCCTTCCACTCCATCACGGCCTTTTTCCGACAAGGCAGCGATAATCTGATTATGATTGAATTCGCTGTTGAAGAACGTAATCTTGAAGCCATGGTTCACCAAAAGGTGGGAGAGAGCCATGGTAAAGGGATAACATGGCATGAGGTGACCTGACCTCATTTCTGCAGACTTTGCAAGACCACTCCCCGCTACCACTGCCTCGGTTTATATACTGGACATGAGTGCATTACAATTCTTTTGTCCCAATTACGTACAGTGAGACCA
>UESW01000087.1:0-103705 GCA_900491605.1 Calamus simplicifolius
ACTGATTCCAGTTTCAATCAGATCATGATGATAGCAAAAGTGTATCGGGTTTCGTGTTTATCCTAAATGGTGGAGCTGTTTGCTGGAAAAGTTCCAAGCAACATACAGTGGCAGATTCGGTGTGCGAGGCAGAGTACATCGCTGCATCAGATGCTGCGAAAGAAGCTGTGTGGCTGCGAAAGTTCATCTCCGAGCTTGGAGTGCACCTTCCATAGATGGACCAGTCCTGTTGTACAGTGACAGCACTGGTGCCATAGCTCAAGCAAAGGAACCACGAGCACATCAGCGCACCAAGCACATACTGCGCCGGTTTCATCTTATTCGAGAGATTGTAGACCGAGGTGACATAAATCTTCAGAAGATTGATGGAAAGGAAAACCTAGGTGACCCATTTACTAAAGCACTCAGCATCAAGGAGTTTGACAACTATAAGTTGAAGATGGGTATTAGATACTGTAATGAGTGGCTTTAGGCTAAGTGGGAGTTTGTTGGGAATTGTATCCTAAAGCCAATCATTTGATGATTGTGCTAATGTAAATTGTATATAAATTGATATATTAATAAAAGTTATTTGGCAGTTTATTCATTACAAGAACATCTTCTTAAACTCCTAATAGTAATGAAGCCCTCAGGATCTTCCTTCACGATAAAGGAGGATTTATCTTTGAAGGTCCTTAAAAGAGTTCGCGACCAAATGATATACTATGAAGGGCCATAGTACTATCAATTATAGGACGTTGTATATCATATTTGTTGGTTGTCCTCTTAACCAAGGAGTGTAGAGACACTGGTATGACATACAGGTGAAAGTGTAGGAGTACATTTCACCGAACGTGACTCATTTCCGGATACTCTACTGTCAAGAGTTAATCCGAGAAGATATAGGTATAAGTATCCTTCAGACCTGAAGATCACAACCAGTGGCTTACAAGCAACTCATTGTACTTAGGTGCCGGACCACCTGGATTTCTAATCCAGCTACGAAAGGTTACTGGGTGCAGTCAAGTACTTGTGGTAGTCAGTTGTGGATCAAGATGGAATTTGACCTATCCCGTTAAAAGGAGAAATGCTTGTGTTTCAATTTAGCAAGACCTTGGCCAAGGCACTTCATGTGAAAGTCACATGATCACTAAAATTGAAATCACTTTATGGATTTGCTATTTAGAGTTGACAGGCTCTTAAGCCATCCTTAGCATTTGTGGTCAAGAGGATGAATTATACGGTAACTGTTTCTTAGGGTTCTTGGAGTTTGCTCGGCAACTCTTCGACCTATCCGGACGTCGGGTTCCATTGCTAGATGGGCACATCGATTAGTATAGAAAGTTGTTTCTATGCTACCGGCTTAGGTTCGAACCTAGAGAGTCACACGCATAGAAGTTTCCTAGGATGATCTATTTGCTGATCAACGATTGAGAATCGTATATGATTTAATTAATCAATTTGATTGATTGAATTATCTCAATTGGGTTAAGTACAATTGAATAAGATTCAATTTGGTTTAAGTCTATTAGAAGGACTAGTCAATTTCAAATATTGATTTGAAATTAGACTTGATTTGGATTTAAATAGATTCAGGACTAGCCAAATTTGATTTGGGCTAGGACCATGATCTATGTGGGTTCAGTCCAATAAATTCAGATCAGCTTAAACCAGAACCCAAACCTCTCGCATAGGATCTCGCATGATGAGATAACTAAAGAGATTAAATTCTCATTTAGAATTTAATGTATAATTTAATCTTCTCCAAACATTTCCATCGGAATTCTCCTCTTTGACGCTATGTGTTAGAATTTCTTTCTCTCTTTGTTTTCACCGAACGTCGGAATTAACCAAGCGTCTCCTTGGTTTTCGCCGAACGTCGGAATTAACCAAGCGCGGTTCGGCGTCTCTTGCTTTTTGCCAAACGGAATTCTTAAATGTTCAGAATTCAATGGGCTGGCTAAATGAGACTATAAATAGAGGACATCCCTCACCAGATTACAGAGAACAACAACACACGATATGTCGTGGATTGTAATTCTAAAATGTTAGAATAGAAAATCCTGGTGATTCTGGTGTTAGCAAAAGCTTGGTGGATCTTGGAGGAAGATTCAAGTGGAGGATTCAAGATCAGCAAAGAATTTTTCCGCGAGCTAGCACTCCCAGAAATCCGATCATTCGGGGCTTCGCGTGGACGATACTAGAGGCCGGACGATTGAACGGCTGCAGAGCAATAAGGATTTACCTACTGTTCTTAAGGTAAGTGATTTGATCCTAGATCTTAAGGCATGCTTCAAGATAAGTAGTATGACTAGTCATCTTGAAGATCAAGATATGATCTTGATATTTTTTATATGCATATTTTAGATCAAACGATCCTATATATAAGGCAAAGATATGATCTTGATGCATGTTAGATAGATTAATATGTAATCTTTAAAATTCGCATTGATAATTGTTATCAAATTTTAAAATATGCATGCCTCGGAGATTATTTCTCCCTACAACGAGGAGTCACTTAGTGGATATGACAGTGTCCAAAAGGTTGAGCCCAGGCCTCCTAAGGATTGCATTATAGGCGAGGGCACTTGGACCACCAGAAAATTCATGAAGACTGTGCTTTGGTGCGGGGCCGTGCCGGCCGTGATAGGAAGAGTGACTTCCCCCTCGACTTTCACGGAGTCTCCAGTGAACCCCATCAGGGGCATGGCGACGGGCCGGAGTAGGCCGGGCGACAGGTTTATGCGAATAAAAGCATCATAATTCAAAACATCCACCGAGCTTCCACTATCAACCAGAATTCTTTTTACAGGATGCTTAGCGATCATTATGAATACGACGATGCTATCATCATTTTTATTTACCACCCATTCTAAGTCCTTTTTAAAGAAAGGAATTACAAAATCTAACTCCCCCTCCCCTCTCGGCCTCTTAGGCGGGCCACCTGCCCCCAGGAAATCATTGCCACCGTCTTCTCGGTTGGAGCGTTGTCAATCATCGATGGCGGAGGCGCTGAAGGACCAGGATTATCCGAGTTGTTCCTTCAACGAACTTCCCCAGATGGCCACGCTGGATAAGATCCTCTATCGCCTTCTTCAACTAGTGACAGTCATCGGTGTCGTGGCCATGGTCCCGGTGGTAGCAGCAGTAGAGGTTTTTGTTGCGGGGATCTTTGGGTTCATCGGAGGCGGGCGTTGAAGATAAGACTCGCCCTCGATCTCGAGCAAGATGTGCGATATAGGGCGAGCAGTGGAGTGTATGGTCCATCTCTCTGTGCAGGAGCTCGGGGACGATTGTCTGGTCGGCGGGGAGGTTCAGGCTTCCGGGGTCGAACTTCAACAGGCTCAGGGTGAGCGGGCTTCTTGAGGACACTCCCGCTTGCCTCGCGTCAAGAGAAATCAGCCTCGTCGGCATGGATATACTTCTGGCCCGGGTCAAAAGTTCGGCGTAAGAACCGGGCAGCTTCTTGTCCAGGAAGTATGCGAAGCGAGACGGATGGAGCCTCGCTTCAAGGCCAAAGTGGCCATTGAATCTTCAAGATTGTAAACCTCCAGGGCTGCCTCCTTGAACCGAGCAACGTAGTCCTGCAAGGACTCGCCGCTCTTCTGCTGGACGGCGAAGAGGCTGTCAGCTACTCTTGGAATCTTTCGGTAGGCGTCAAAATGAGCCAAAAAGGCTCTCTCCAGCTGATGGAAAGAATCGATACTCCGCGATGGCAGGCGAGAGTACCAGGCTTGGGCAGCCTTCTTCACGGTGGCAGGGAAGGCGATGCACATGAGCGAATCGGTGGCCCCTGGACTTGCATGAGTACCTTGTAACTTTCTAAGTGATCCAAGGGATCCGTGGTCCCGTCATATGGATACATCTGGGGGAGGCAGAACCGGGTGGAGATGGGCTCTTCCATGATACGGCAGGACAGCGGAGGCTGGCTGTCATAGTCCGTCTCTGGCAGGTGGGTGATCCGGCAGCTGAGTTCCTCCAACCGCTGGTTATACTCGTCGAGTCGGCGCTCAGCTCGGCGGGCTATCCGGTCATCAAAAGACCCTTCCCTCGAGGATTCTGGAGATGGGGGAAGGTGATGGCGATGTCTGCGAGGGTGCTCCGCCTCCTTTCCATGTCGCCGCTTGGGAGAAACGCTGGCATGGAGAGCAGGCGATCAGGGTCTCTTAGAGGCCTCCCGGTGATAAGGTTTGGGAGAAGCATGACGACGGCGAGCCTCCGGTACCGGTGATCTCCTTTGGAGGAATGCTGGCTGGGTTGCACCACCCCCGGAACCGATGGATATGGCTTCGGCTGCCGCAGGGCCGCCTGCTGGTACTGCAGGCCTTGAACCGCCACCGCCAAGGATTGGACTTGCGTGGCCAGAACGGTAACCGGTCTTCTGAAGCTGCTGGGGAGGAGGCGCAAGGATGTTGATCGGGGGAGTGGAAGGTCCAGCCTCTGGGGATGCGGCGGTGCCGGGACGCCGGCCGAGAGAGCTGAGGGGGCAACCGCCAGTGGATCAGCTCCTTGGCGCTGCCCCCTAGCGCAACTGACAGAGACCCCTTTCGCACGGGTTGTCACCATGACTCAAGAGCTTGGAGATAGAGAAATCGCAGATTGCTGGTTCGATGTCTTTCTCTTTCCCCCTACCTGGCGCGCCAATCTGATGGCGCCAAATCACTTTCTTCAAGCACTGGGAAAACAGACGTCCTCCTCACCGGACTCTTGCAAGAAAAGTCCTCGGAGACCGGATGCTCCGGTGGGGACCCTCCGACGCTCAAGTCAGTCACTTGTGATCAGATGAGAACTGTTTAGCCAAAGGGAGCTAGACAGTTAGGGTTTAACTAGTAAGAAGCTAGAAAAACCAGAGTTCATGGATCTTTACTTATAGCGTGGGCGTATGCTTTTATACATGATCAAAGATCCCCCTTCTATTTCCGAAGATTGCTGATTTTCAGGAGCCCAGTTCAATAACAGACAAAATATGAGGCTGACAATGACAGATCGTACTGTCACCATATACGCCGGAGGCATCCCGCGTCGCTGGTCAGCACAGCCTCACAGGTGTCTTGCATCTGGGCTTATACCTGGTGCGCGCCACCGCTGGATATGACCGTGCACAGTAACGCACAGGTGGTGGACCGTACGCTGCAACAGGGTATGGTCGCGCATAGTGACAGACATATAATGGACCATACGCCGTTATGAGGCATGGTCACACCCTGCTACAGATGTGCGCTGATTATGTAGGCATGCCAGGTGGCCCAGAGCGGGCCGATAATGCGCCAGGGGTCGAGATACTGTTCATAAGGCCCGGGAGTTGTGGCTTAAGGCCGAGAGCGAAACTCGAGGCCAAGCACTGTTCATAAAGCTCGAGACCGAGGGGGTCTCGAGGGTTGAGATACTGTTCATAAGGCCCGGAGCTGTGGCTTGAGGACGAGAGCGGAACTCGAGGCCAAGCACTGTTCATGAAGCTCGGGAGCTATGGCTTGAGGTCGAGAGCGGAACTCGAGGCCAAGCACTATTCATGAAGCCCGAGACCGAGGGGGTCTCGGGGGTTGAGATACTGTTCATAAGGCCCGGAAGCTGTGGCTTGAGGCCGAGAGCGGAACTCGAGGCCAAGCACTGTTCATGAAGCCCGAGACCGAGGGGGTCTCGGGGGTTGAGATACTGTTCATAAGGCCGGGAGCTGTGGCTTGAGACCGAGAGCGGAACTCGAGGCCAAGCACTGTTCATGAAGCCCGGAAGCTGTGGCTTGAGGCCGAGAGCGGAACTCGAGGCCAAGCACTATTCATGAAGCCCGAGACCGAGGGGAATCTCGGGGGTATCGAGAGAGCCTCCGTCAGTCGCTGTTATCGTTGCTTTTATTTTAACGACATTGGATCAGCCGTATCACAAATTAATCACGTAAGATGCAAAAATTATTTATATAATAAATTAAAAGCTTACCGGTTGATGCTGTATATAATTTATATAATAAATTAGATCTATTCAAAAATTATTTTAATTTGATTGAAACTTTTGCAATCAAAATAAAATTTCTTTAGCTTGCTAAAAGGAAGAAAGGATATGTATAACTCTTATGAAACTTGTTCTAAAGCTTAAAGCGTATTTGATATGGTAGTATATGGCTCGGAATAGATTGGCTTCAATTAAATCTTACATTTGGAAAGGAAAAAAAATTAGATTGGCAAGCTACGGGCTCCCCCATAACATCGTATCCTAAATCAAACGGGATGGAATTGGCAAACCCAGTACCCTCTCAA
The DNA here is from genome assembly GCA_900491605.1 of Calamus simplicifolius. Lineage (NCBI taxonomy): Eukaryota > Viridiplantae > Streptophyta > Magnoliopsida > Arecales > Arecaceae > Calamus > Calamus simplicifolius. The sequence continues at coordinate 6,228 of UESW01000087.1, forward strand.
TTGGTTGCAGTGATCCAGACGTGCCATCAAGACGCGTCGCAAAGGACGGCCATGGTATATTGGGAAGACATATCAAACGGTTATGATGCCTCCACGTGGCATCTGCTGCCCTAACGAAGTTTCTTACTTTCAGTAACGAAGTTTCTTACTGTCACCAGCGTCGAAAACCAGCAGGCCTCCAGCGCCTCCAAAGCATCCAGCGCCCCCTCGCGGTGGCTCAACGCAGCCCATCCGTAAATAAAATGTCCGCGAGACGCCCCCCTCGGTCACTTCGAGGCCTCATCGTTCGGAGATCCGGAAAAGAGGCGAAACCGGGGGCGTGGAAGGAGCGGTTCTCACTGCCGTCTTCTCAGGCCAATGAGCCGGAAAGCAAGGAGGCCGAAAGAGGTACGAAAGCTTCCTCTCTTACTCTCTTGTTCTCTCTCCCTAAAACCAACTCGGAATGCCTGCACCGATGGCCGCTGGGGAATCTCTCAATGGGGTTGTCTGGCGCCAAGATTCTAGCTTTTCTCTTCTTTTGTTGGGAGTTCATGTTGGAATTGGGGAAACTGCAGAGGAGTTGGGCTGAAATCTGTTGTTTGGGTTGCGCGTGCCTGCAGCTGTGGCCCAAGATTGTCCTACGCAAATGGCTCAACATCAGCTCCAGAGATTCCGACTACAGCGCCGACGAGGGAGACACCACCGAGAGCGAGTACGACTACGAAGGTCGCCCACAACCCCAAAAAGATCGTTTCTTTTATTGTGTATAAGCAACTGAACAAGAAGTTTTTTTTTTTTTTTTTTTGCTTCTTCTTATAAACAGATTGTCCGTCTCTTTCTCCAGTTTAATTTTTACTTTAAATGTTAATTTTTGTGGTGAAAATTGTTCTTTCGAATGTTTGTTGATCGACAACGGGGTTTTCCTTTCTTGTGCTTCTCCTTGGGTCTATTTCGGCTTTCTCTCTAACGTTAAAAAACATTTTTGCTTCTTGTCCGCTTCCTCGGGATTATGATTTTCTTTAAATTTACTTTGTTGATGAAAATTTCCCTTTTTTGTTTCTTGGTTCATAGAAACAGCGGGTTTCGTTTCTTGAGCTCTTCCATGGTTTAATTTGTGGACTTGAATTTCCTCCTTACTCATCAACAGAAGTGTATTGTTTCTTGTCTTCTATTTTTGTGTTTAATATGATGTGATAGCTTTTCTGTATGTGTGCCTGGTGGGTCTGGGACCAGAGATTTGCTAATGAGATGATGATTCCTGGTCTTGTAATGGCGTTTTGCAGAGATGTGTAGCTCGGAGCGTCAATTGCGTGACGAGGAAAGGAGGTTGGGTGGACTCTTGGCTGAAACAAATGGTATTTTGATGAGTCTTAGGTATCTTTGGCTATTGAATAAGGCAGTATTGATCCGCTAGTCAGTTTGTTCTTCAATTTTTTTCTTTTTTTCTTCCAGACAAGAAAGTTAGATCTGGATGTAAGTTTAAAATGAAAAAAGAAGGCTCTTTGTGAACATTGCACAAATTTTGCTGCCCTGTTGTTGTGTGAGGAAACAGATTGAAATCAAAGCAGCTCTGTTCATAGTTACTGAAACAGTATTTTTTTTAAAAAAATGTAGATACTCCATTTTCCTTCTGATGGCTTATGTTTTTAAAGAAATTTGTAGTACTTGAAAGATTTTGTTAGTGAAATCAGTACTTGAAAATTGAAAAGGACACTTAAGTTTTCCGTGATCTTTTTCTTTCAGCAGCTTCCCATGTGGTTCTCCTAATTTGGTAAACCTAAAATATCTCATTCATTTATTAGTTTTCTAAGCATGGCAAGTAACGCATTGATCTTTGGATTTTGATATAATAAACAAAACATTTAGTGAGAAAATCAGCCTACCTCTAAAGAGACCTTCTTGTATGTTTCTACAAGCTTTCTTACATCATCATTTTTGTTGCTAATGGATCTAAATAAAAATGCAAGTTTATTTTTTTTTATAGGCATTGTTGATGCTGTAACTTTTCTTTACCATGGATTGGAATATCTCTCAACTAAACTCCTGATACTAATAGTGCATGAGAGGTTTCTACCTACTTGCCAACATTGTTTGATTAACTCAAGGCCTTGTATGTGCAGATAGCCACATGGAAGGCATACCGTATAGGTCACGAAGACGAAAATCAGAGACCCTTCGTGCACAATATATAAATACCAAAGAGCTCAGGCATGCACGCGTTCTCTATATAACTCTTTTCCATAAATTCATAAATGTACTTGTGGATGAGCAATGTATGATTTCATTAAAAAACCTGTTCCCTGTGTACTCCACTATTGTTTCCTTATTTTCTTTACACATACACTGCCATAATTAAGGAGGAGTAGATTAATGATTCTTTCTTACCTGATCCACAGCTCTTGTTCTTGTACAGGATCTGTGTAGGGACATGGAATGTTGGAGGGAGACTTCCACCAGAAAACCTAGACATCAGAGAATGGCTTGATGTGGAGGAGCCTGCTGATATCTATGTTCTTGGGTAAACTTCTACTGATCACTCTTTGCTACTATGTTCTTTATGTAATATCATTATTGGTGGTTAAGCTGGGTTTTGATTCCCTAGCTTCAGGGGTTACATTTACTCACTTTCGCATACTAACTTGCGTTTCCTTATGAGGTAATGTGCAAGCATTATATTTATGTCCTACTCACAGTGCACACACAAACTCATAAATACTGGACAGATGGGCCCAACCGCTCTCATAGAAACTGAAACTTTCAATGGATCATGCTACAATTAACGGGGAAAAATGAGGGAATGTGTTGTAAGTTTTAAAGAATGATAGGATCCTCATTTTTAATCAAACATTATTTGGCTAACAGTGTAACATTTGATGATTTTACCTAAAATTTATTCTTGAGAGCTCTAGTTAGAAGTGCACATAAGCAACTCCCTCTTGAAAATATATGGATGCACATTTTTGCTACTGTCATTTTAGGTAGATTGAGTAGGCAAATAGCATTTAACATTGAGATAATTTCAGCTTTCTTAAGATTGAGAAAAAAGGTACTATTTGATGCTTATGATCTATTTCTAATTTTGACTTTTTCTCTTTGCCATATTTAATACTTGTCTGTATCCGGTAGTCTGTAACGGCTAGTTGAGATATGATTTATATCTGGCAGTCTTCAGGAAATTGTACCATTAAATGCTGGGAACATTTTTGGTGCTGAGGATAACCGCCCAGTTCAAAGATGGGAGTATATTATTCGAGAAACACTGGATAAGATTCAACCAATTAAAGCAAAATACAAATGTTACAGTGATCCTCCTTCACCATCGAGGTTCAAGCCATCAGATGATGCTTTTGACATTGAAGATGTGTCTAAATCTGATAGTGACAGTGATGACGAAATTCATCCATTAGATGAACAGCCTTCTACTAACAGCAGAGACAAAAATGGATTTAATGCTAATGCAGATGATTCAGAATGCAATTCAGCATCCCATTCTTCTTTTAAGGCTGATGCCATTTATATGCAACAAGAGCTGGAAGGTAGCAAGAATTGTACCCTGAAGATGCTCGATAGGGCTCATCTAAGTTCTAAAAAATATGAAGCAAGTTCTGAAACATTAGCTGGCCAACAAAAGAAGCTGAACAAAATGCTTAGCAGCTCAGAGAGGATTGGATTAATTTGGCCAGAACAACCGTTGGACAAGTTGACTCAACATGCTCAAGATAATTCAATACCGTTCAGTTCAATTAAGTCTTTTAAAACTTGCACTTCATTCAAATCAACACATGGCGATTTCAAATATTCTTCATTGTCAGGTCTAAATCCTGACGTTAATCTGGATGCTGTTATAAACAGAAAGAAAAAATCATCCTTTGTGAGAATAATAAGCAAGCAAATGGTTGGGATTTATCTTTCAATATGGGTCCATAGAAGCTTGCGCAAGCATGTTCAAAACTTGAAGGTATCAGCTGTTGGTGTTGGTGTCATGGGGTACATTGGCAACAAGGTCAGATTCTTTTTGATTCTGAATTCCTCTTTCATGTTTTGAGAACTTCTCTGTATTTTCATTCGATAGTTTCATATTCCTTCCATATATGATAGTTACAAAATACTAGTTCTTCTTTAGGTAGTTATTTTGCAAATGGATTCCTTGCTTTCTGTTGTTGTATTTGGGTATGAGTCAACCCTCAAACACTGTAATGATCAATTGTTATATAATATTAAAATTTATCTTTCATTATATGTCATTCAATCGCAATCAGTTCCAAGGTAGCAAGGACTGAAATTGTGCATTATGTAGGTTAGGTCTAAAAAAAATCTGACTAGTATATCGCTGGGGGAAGAGTTGTCATTGTGCAAGATAAGTAGGTTTGAAGCTTCCACAATCAAGAGTAGTTTCTGATACCATTTAACTTTGCTTCATACATGAATCAACTTTTTTCATTCTGAATTTTATGCATGTCCTTAGTGACCTAAGGACTTGTTGAAGTTAATAGAACCATCAATTATGAGTAGTATTCTATCTATTTGATTTTTCCTCCCTCGTGCTGGGGAAAAAAAAATGAAGGCATGGTTGCATCATGATGCTCCAGCACGGTCTTTTATGTCACTTGAATATCTTCATTATGTATTTTCTTGTGATAAATCCAACTCTCGTTCCTATACATGCTCCAGGGATCAATATCAGTCAGCATGTCTGTATATCAGACACTTTTTGCTTTATATGTAGTCATCTGACTTCTGGAGAAAAGGATGGAGATGCACTTCGAAGAAATGCTGATGTGCAAGAAATTCATCGGAGAACACAATTTAATTCAGCTTCAAGTACTGGAATGCCAAAAACAATCTACGACCATGAGTAAGCAAAACAAATCTCTGCTTGGTCTGGAAATCCCGACATTTATGATGTCTGAAATCCATTTTATGGTACAATTGTCATGCATGCTGCATTAGTTTTTCCTTGCATCATTATTTCTCTGCACATGAATGTAAAGTGCTTGTGCTATACATTGACAAAAACTAATATCTGAGTATTGTTCGAGAAGTAAGTTGTTGAAGCATGACCATTTACATATGCATTGTAAAAATCCGTTAGGATATTACTTTCATAAAATGAACAATTCAACATTGTAGGAGTTCCCTATTGACCACCAATTTTACTTACCTTGCTATTATTCACTGTGAATCCTGCACTTAGCAAAAATGACTGATTGAAGATCTGTTTGTCCATCTTTTTATTGATAGCTGCTACTTTTCAGTGTCATGAAATATGGAAGAGTTGAATCATTAGATACATAATACTGCCAGAGCGAGAACAATAGAAAAAATCTTTTAAGTTTTCTGGTTTATTATAATGATCAGTTTAATTACTCTAATAACCCCAACTTTTTGGACTGTGTTTGATGTCAGAACTGCTTATTGCTGTTCCTTTTAGTTGGAACTATGAGAAGATTACTGGCCTATTGTACAAATCAAAGGTTTATGAATATACATCCAGAGATATCTACATCACTGCCACTCATTTAGCTGATTTGCAGAGCACTTTGTTATGAATTTTCTGATTCAAATTTTGACATTGTAATGGAAATTGTGCAGCGCCATAAGCTTCGCTGTATGAGACATACTTCATTGGTTTGGTTGAGCAATATTAGTTTTGCTAACTCAATGTGACAACTTTCCATGTTAGTACCAGTTAAGGATATCATTATCGTTGTTCTGAAGCCCATCTTTTATAGCCCTGTTTTCAGGTGGCAGTTTGGTCCAGAACTGGTTCTCTTAGCATCATCAAATTTCCTTTTCTGTCTCTGATCAGTGAAGCAAATTCAATCCAATCCAATGAGAGTGCTTTATCCAGTTGACTGGACTGGTGCTCCTTTCGGATTTTTGAAACAATCGGAGTGTTTGAGAATTTCTTTATTTTCTTCTTTTAGGACTTCTTTGGGCCTATCTTACCCTTAACCAAAATATATTCTCAGATCATGGCATGTGATGTCAATGGCAACTACGATTAAAATTTGTGAATGTTCATGAGTTTGGAGTCAAACTAAGAGGAACAGAAGATGTATTCGTACTTAATACATTCATACATAATACATAATACATGCATACATACATATCCACATACATTAATACATGCGCATATATATATATAAAGAAGAATCAGAAAAAGCTGTGAAACTAGGTTTTGCTAAATCTTTCGTTGATAGCAAATGCAGATGCTAATAGGATTAATGGCTAGAAGGGATCCTTAAATCCAGCCACAGATGGCTGGGATAAGAGTTCTTAGTTATTTTTAGCTACCCTTCATAATAGAATGATGAAATTAATTTTAGTATATCTTTCAAAAATCAAAGCAGCATGCATATTCTATTCTGAAATGAGTACACTGCTATTAAGGGACATCTGCTTTTTCTGGTAGGCTCCTGTTATTTCCTTGGTACCTATAATCACCAAACCAATGGTGGAGATCCGACATCAATAGATTAGGTCTTTCTTGTTTGGAATGCTGAATACAGCAGCCTATAAATTGAAATGCCTTCTAAGATATTTAAAAGCATGTTATATTGAAGATATCCCATGATGTATTAATTAATTGAATATGTGCCAGCCTTAAAAAAAAAATGAAACTGTTCAAACCTTTTTTACTGCTTGACTTTGATTTTTTTTAACCTGCTTCTTAAACTCCTTTAATACTTTTAGTCTTAACAATTTTATTTTGAATTTTTCAGAAAGGTTATCTGGTTAGGAGATCTAAATTATCGCATCAATTTACCATATGAAAGAACACATGAACTCATTTCCAAAAAGGATTGGCCTAGGCTGGTTGAGAAGGATCAGGTAACTAACAACATTATTCTGCCCATATCACATTTCACTGATTCTTCTACAAGCATCTGTATCATGGAGTGTTGCTTATTTCTGAATTTCTAATGTACTCTGCCATGATGATCCAAACTGAAAAGCGGTGGCTTATTCTTCTCAAGATGAAATTTGAAGAGTTTTCAAATGTCCTTTTCCTCTTTTATCATATCATGATCGTATAATATATGTTGATCTCATCTGCGGCCTAACTGGTTGACTGGAGCATTTGTAATCTTAAGGCTGTGGGTCATAATTTACTACTTGATCCATGAAATTTCTATTCTGTTACCTCATCAATGACTTCTCTAATAGGAAAAAAATCATTGAAACTTGCTGAAACTGATCAGTGTTGTGGTTAGTATATACTGGAATTACCAAAAGGATTTGAAACCAAATGGTTTCATCTGAAAGTGATTAAAACTCAGAATCTGAAGTTTTAAATTGATTTTAGCTAAAATTGATGTAAAAGGGTAATATTGTGGAACTCCAACCCTTTAATAGTTATCATATCTATGCACACTTGTCAAATATTAGGTGTGTTCATTGATTAAGCCCTAGCAACTGTACTATGTCATTTTAAAACTCTAAAGCCCACTATTTAAAAGATCCAATATAACCATATTTAGGGTGAAACACATTGGATAGCCTAGATTGGGTAATTCTCTTACTTTTTATATTTGAAGCTGAAAATGAACAAAATAATATGAGGATAGAACATAGGATGCACCAAGTACACTTGAGTTGGTTGCTTTGGAACATCAACCAAATAAAAACCGGAGGGAAAATCAAGTTAAATCCCTCATATTACTCTACATAATGTCGTGTTATTAAAAGCATAGGGCACATTTAAGCACAAAGGGCTCTTAAAAGTCTAGGCACAAGGTGAAAAGTGCAAGTGTATGCCTAAGCGAAGTGAGATGTATGTTTTTAAAATAAATAATAGAATAATTTATATAAGTAAGGTTTATAATACTGGATAGAAAAGGCTAAAAAATCATAATAGTAGTATATGTAGCTGTTGGAAATTATGGTCTAAAAGACATAATTTTTCTATGATGATTGACATCAGATGATATATAATAAATGATTTGATATTTGCATCATATATACTTGTTGTATGTAATTCTCCTGAAAGGTCTATGAAGGTTAGAAATAATGATCTTGAGTGCTCGAGATGCTTTACACATGAGTATAGAAGACACGAGATCATTTTATTACATTCGAAATATAATTGTCACAATTTTAATAAAGTCAGGTGCTTTATTATGAGAAATTGAAGTTACGTAATTTCCAATTGGGAAAATAGTTTGTCTTGACTATTTGAGAGGGATTCTCGAATTAGTATACTAGTACGCATATTGCGTATTGACGGACTTATATGAGAATAAATTTTAAAAATGTACTATCATGAAATTTAACTCATAGCTATGAGAGTACGATTATTCTTAAGCTTGAGCAAGTTACTGAACTTAGACTTATAGCGTATATGCTTTGATTCACCAATTGAGCAAAGTCCATAAATGATTGATATTCGGTGGGTTGGGCATATGCCACCAGGGTCTAAGAACATACTCGCAATATAGTCATTCATGTACTTTCCATGAGAAAGTAATAATACTCCCTTGAGAGGTTCAAATTAATCCATCTTAAAACTATGCATAGTGATCTTTATAGATCGAGCGTAGACATGATCAATCGGCGAGTTGATTCCTGACGCTCAGTGGATGAATATGAGGGAACCTAGAGCTCAAGGTGTTAGATGGATATTGGACAAGTGATAGTACATAAATTACTTGATGCCAATATTCGAGTGTCGCATGAAGGAACCATTTGCGTATCGATCTCATAGGTCAAGGATGGGATTGTCTTATGTAACAATTTATTTTATCTCGACGTAAATGTCGCGCATATCCTGGAGTGCAGTTGTGATTTTCTGATGGAAATGCATCACGACTAAGAATATTGTCCCGAGTCATAGGGAATGGCGGTGTAAGGACAATATTCTTAGGAGTTAGGTTATGTGTGTCCCGCGAAGTCCAAGGTGTAGACCATAAAAGGAAACTCGCTCCTAAATTTTAAGAATTCATTTTTAAAATTTTAGGTGATGCGATGAGCAAGTAATGCTGCCTAATATTGTGTTTATTTTTAAAAAAAATTTGAAGAAAAGTTTCTTAATGAAACTAAACTCTGTAACATGGATCCGTGACCAAAGTGGAGGCCATGGTGGTTTGAGGACTTTGGGTTTAGGCTCTATGGGCCTTGGTCCCAATGAGCCTTTAGACCAGCGGGCCTATTGTAAGTTGGTCATGATGTTCTCAGATCAGGCGCAGAAAAGATAACGTATTTTTTTATGAGGCGGTGTCTCCTTCGCGCATCTTTGGATGATGATGAGAAGCGTCTCTTCCGTAGGGACGCGACGCTTTTTTCGATCAGAGTATCGCTTCCTATTTATAAATAGCGAGCACCATGATCGAAAAAAGTCAAGAGAGAAATCTTTTTTTTCATTTTTCATCCCCCCATCTTTATCTATTTTTTAAGAACAGTAAAGACAGAGATCCAGAAGAGAGAAACACAAAAGAATTCGGTTGATTTTTATTCACCAAAAAATCCTTGCTTATTTCCTTGGCCATACCCCTTGCTCATTCAAGGAGTTGAGGATTAAAGATTATCCCGTTTATTCCTAAGAAGAAATCAGCGATCTCAGAGAGCTTCTCCACTCCTTTGAGGAGTCTCCAGTGCAGAAGCCTTCATGCAGAGGAGTCTTCACGCACGGACGCACGAGGAAATCCAGCATAAATCTTTGGTAAAAAGGTATGCAATCATTTTCTCTAATTAAGTAATGATTGCCATGATTATTCATAAGTCTGATTACTGGTATCGCTTCCGCACCAACCAAATTTAATATTTTAATCCACGCTTATCTTCTTTATGATAAAAGTTTTGATCGGATTGTTCTGATCATGGGGATCTCACCGGAGATCAGAACCTCCAACTCATTTTATCCTTGAAGATAACCATAGCAAAATTTAAAATTCTTATCTTATCCGATTATCAGTAATCCCATCTATCCATCCAACAGTTGCTTACTAGGCATCTTCTTTCTCAGCTAAAATCTATAGTCCATTGATGTCTTTCCTCCTCTTTCTCATACAATAACATAATTTTTGACGTTCCATCTCTTTTTTTTTCGATTTTTAACTTCTTTGTAAGGTAAAGAAAATAATTGCATATGAGATGATGCATTATAAAGACAACATAATCTAATAAAAAACACTATAAATATAGCTTATGAAGAAAGAAGAGCTTTTCTTCCATCTCAAATCAGATCAAACACATACTTTTTTTTTTTTTGTCTCATGTGCTCCTATATGAATGCCCTTTAACTAGGGTATAAGAAATGCCTAACCCTTGATGCCTTGTAGTAAGATGCACCTTAGAGGTATCAGAAGTGCTTAATCTTTGGCGCCTTGCATCTCGTGCCTTAGGCACGCCTTTAACAATACTGATCATGGTGTCAAAAATTGACAAGAATAAAGAGGGAATCAAACACAAATTGTATATAATTTTTTTCTTTATGGGCTTTGTCATGGATTTAGCTAATAACAATCTATGGTTAATATGAAAGACTTCATTATGCTGTAGGAGATAGTCATAGAATTGCATATTAGAGTCTAAGTAGTCAACAATTAAAATGGGATTTGTGCGAGATTTCTTAAATCTATTATAAAGTTTAGTTTATAGTCCAACTTACTAGTCATAGTGAGCCCATAAAGGTAGTTTATTAGGGTATTTCTATCAAGTTGCAAATTGTTGATCATAGAGATTTCTTTTGTAGCTGTCTTTTTGATAAGATATCCAATTTCGATCCTTATTGAATAATGTGGAATGTTATGTTATTTTCTATTATGCATGCATACATGCTGAAACTATTGGTCCATCATTTTGTCAAAACATAATAGTCTAGATTGCACACATATGTACACATGCATGTGCACACACATATAGTTGGACTTAGCTATATTCGTATATAGCCAGATCTAAATCTGCTTACTGCCTTTACCATTAGATCCATATGGATCTCAAAGTTAAAAAGCTACTTGTTAATCATTTTTAGTTGCTTTAAAAAAAATTCTGACAAAATAAACACAAACAGGTAAACAATGAATACAACCACGGTGAAAATAGACAATAACTATTTTAGGGGCGACAATAAACATTTATCCAACTTAATAAACACTAATATATCCAAAATATATAGCTAGTTGGAATTGATAAACATTTAGCCTGAGTGATAAATAGAAATGCTGAGGAATAACTATTGGATCAGAGATGTGGTGTGTAAGCATTGGCTGTACGTCCCATCTTTGGGACACACCAAGTGTCTATTAGTTTCTGTTTATTCCTCAATGTTTCTATTTACTACCTATACTAGATGTTTATCCGTTCAAACTAGCTTTCTATTTTGAACAAATTAGTGTCTATGCTGTAGTATAAATATTTACTGTTGTCCTCAAAATAGTTAATGTTTACTTCCATCATGTTTATTTCGTCGAATTATTATTTTTTAAAGCAGCTAATAGTGGTTAACAGATAGCTTTTTGGCTTGTAATTCATGCAGATTTAATGGTAGAAACAACGATTGGATTTGAGCTTGGTTACATGCAAATATAATAGTCTTTCTCTCTCTCATGTGCATGCACATGCACATGCACATGCATATATATATATATATATATATATATATATATATATATATATATATATATATATATATATGTTACCGTACGTCTCACAATTACTAGCTCCTTGGAGCTGTTTATGAGTTCTCTTGATTGGTCTCTCTTGTGGATGTTACTTCCACTTTGTCATCAAAAGTGAAAAGTTCTTGACATATTTCTTTATTCTTCCTTCTCTATTTTCCAGAAATTACTCATTCATCTTCATGTGAGTGTGACTTTTACATGAAGTGGTTGGCCAAATCTAGAAGAACTATATAAATCTGCTACAAGCTAATAAATTCAATATGGATTTTGAGTACTCCTACTGCTACGATATCAAAATATGATGCTTTAAGGTTTTTTTAAAATAAGAAAACCTTTGATGACTTATTAATCTTTGATGATATACAATAGTAGAATTAAATTAAGCAAAATAACAGCCAATTTGCTTTAGTTTGGTGGCTGACTGGGAGTCATTCTTTAGTGACATGCATATAAACGAATTAGCTGGATAAGATGTTTTCTTCCTCCCTCGTTGTCCCTCTCTCTATTCGTCACTGTCACATGTTTATGAGGTCATCATGGTGATTATGCAAGAAGTGTTATCATGTTTTTCATATTCATGAGTTGTGATTTAGTAAATTTTTCCCTTAATTAATTATTTGACTTTAATGGAGTGATTTTACAATGTTTTGTACTGTTTCATGTCATGACAGCTAAAGCTGGAGCTAAAGAAAGGATTTGTTTTTGATGGATGGTCAGAGGGAATTATAAACTTCCCTCCTACTTATAAGTATGAGGTTAATTCAGAGAGGTATACGGGAGATGATCCAAAAGCAGGAAGGCGAACTCCATCATGGTACAAGCTCAGAACTATCTACATTGTCATGCTATTTTTCACCGTCCTTTCATCGATGACCTAAATATAGCATCACCATTAGAATTTTGTTCTTTAGAATTATATTAGCATCATATAATTTCTTCATTTGTATTTACTATATGAGCAAATATTTTACCAGTATATTATGCACAATTAGTAGCAAAAACAAAACAAATATCTGCTCTGCTCAGCACAGTTAAAAAATGAATTGGTTGTTAAGGTTGGATCAAACAGCTAGAATCATATTCTATGTTGTCTAATGCTTCGTAGAAACCATTGTGGCTATTGATATTGTGGACTGCCAAATTTCAATAATTTTGGAGTATTTAACAACCATAATTGTGGCTATTTATCTTTTTCACTTTTTAAGCTGCACCATAGACCTGTTGACTAGATCTTTAAGGCATGTTGTTCCCATCTTCATAGTTTTCTGGTGCAAGAAACTGTTCTTAACCAACAATGTGCTGCAAGTACTGGTAGAGTTTCAGTTCTTTTCTCTCTCAACACTGTACATGGTGATAAGATATCTTTCTTAAAAGATGATAGTCACTGCAGTTGTTTCTTCAGGTGTGATCGTATTCTTTCATTTGGGAGGGGTATGAGGCTACTGAATTACAAGAGAATTGAACTAAAGCTTTCAGATCACCGTCCTGTCACTGCTGTTTACATGGCTGAGATTGAGGTTTTCTGCCCCAGAAAACTTCAAAGGGCTCTCACATTCACAGATGCAGAGATAGAGGAAATGTCAGAGGTGGATAATGATGTTGGGATGAGCAACTGAAGAGGCTCGGAGAGGTCAATTTCCTGCATACATAAATGCTTGATGAACTGTCCTTTTTGCAACTTTAGTTAATTCAGTTGATGAAATGCGAAAACTGTTGCCAACTAAATGGATCATGGTCAGTATTTTTATTAGCTGGTTTCTGATTTCATGATCCAAAGCATTCTCCCGAGGAGTGGAAACAAACACCATTCGTCAAGTTTATTGATTTCACCCCACTAAGCTTTCAAGAGATTCAGAAGCTATTGTACTTGAATCTGACTTTCAATTGCATACAAATATCTGCCTTTTTTTTTATTACACCGAACCATGCCCTTAATAGTTAAAAAGTGATGAGGAAACAAAGTCTTGTAGCTCCAATATAGAAGAGTTCTCATGATTTATGTTGACATATTGCCCTTGTGCATTTATTGATTAGTGCATATTATGAAATGTTTGCAATGCATTTCTCAATGACATGATGAACTTTTTGATGATTTTGATCTTTTCCTAATGGTCATGCAGGAAAAAAATAGCATGGTATAGGGGAAAGTTAAGGATGGTGAGGTGGGGCCCTTGGTCAAGTCAGTGTTGCTGCTGTTCATAATATCATCCAAGGAGATGACCTGCTCTGTTTACATATGAGATTGGGGTTCACGTCAGGAAGTGGGGCTATCGCCACGAGATTTTGTCCCAACTAACTATATTATGGAGAGGAATTCCACTTCTTTCTATTATTAAAAAAAAAAAAATTAACCCAGAGAAGTGTGTTATTTTGCCTCCTTGCACAGATGAGGTGATGCTTGGATGTGTAAATTGCCATTGTAAATGTGGTGATGGTCATTGTAAATGCTTTCTTTTTTGTTAATCAATGAAGCTTACCATTAATATTTATTAATAAATATTAGTCTTACGTGGTTGTCTTAATCAAACAGTAGAAAAAAAAATTATTTTGTTATTTTCATCCATTCGCATATAGCCTTCCAGTCTCAAGCAGTCGCTCATTATCTCATCCATTCAGCATCACGCAGTAAATTTATTTTGTTATTTCTCTGTTCGGATTATTTTCATAAATGGCAACTCTGGTGTAAGAATAGAGAGTAAAAAGTTAAAAGTAGAATCAGACAAATAACTTTGAAAAATCACTGGTTAGTTTTGTGTTGGGTGGTATGCTTGGATGACAGATCCCCTCCCCTCTGTAAGCAAAAAGTCAAATGGAGGAACCTTTGATTGATGATACCATGCTCCAAAAACTGGTCCAAAAGTTTTTCGAGAAAAGTCAAATGAAGGAACTTTCACAGCAACTGCGAAGAAGAAAACAATAGGTAGCTGCAACAAAGTAGAGGCCCATTGCAAGTCAAAGTCAAGTGAATGCCTCCTCCATTATAGATTCCAGAATCCAGGCGGCCGGAAAATCTCTTCTTGTTTGGGTTGGATCGGCTGTAGGATCTTGAGAGAAAGATGGCAGCGGCATCCACAGTCGGTGGAGCATTCTTATCGGCTTCGCTTCAAGTATTGTTCGACAGGTTGAGCTCGCCCACTCTGCAGGAGTTTGGATTGCTGTGGGGCGTCGAGAAGGAGCTGAACCGGCTGCGCCGCACCCTCCTGAAGATCCTTTCAGTTGTCGAGGAGACTGAAATGAGAGACATCAGAGATCAGAGCCTGAAGATGTGGCTCAAGGAGCTCAAAGATGCGGCTTATGATGCAGATGACATACTGGACGAGTTTGAAGCTGAAGTCCTCCGGCAGCAAGCGGAGAGGAGCAATTAGGTGAGTATTTTATCTTCTCTTAGTCCCAAAGTTTTATTCAATCGTGAGATCTCGAAAAAGATGAAAGCGATCCGAGAAAGGCTAGATGACATAGCCAAGGACAGAGATGACCTGAAGCTAAGAGAGTTGAGGGATCATGGAAGACAAGACGAGGCAGCAAGGAGACAAGTCCAGTTCTTTAGTTGATGAATCTTGTGTATTTGGTCGGGAGAAAGATAAGGAAGACATATTAGAAATGCTGCTGATTTCTGATGATTTGAATCAAGTTGATCATAGAAATGTCTCAGCACTACTTGTAATCTCCCACGTGAAACAAGGTGGAAAAGGGGGAGGAGAAGACGGGTACGGCACGATAACAACTGGCGTGCCGCCCGTTCCTTCTCCAACTCCCTCCCCCCCCCCCCTTCCTCCCTATAAATGGGAAGAGAGAGAGAGAGGAGTCTCCTTTCTCCATCCGTCCATCCGTCGCTATCATCACTGGTAAGCCACCGCCTCCCCCCCCCCCATTTTCATGGATCCATCGGGAGTGAGAGAGAGAGAGGCAGAGGGGGAGATCGGAAGGAGCTACTCTCGTTATAGTGCCCGATCACTCGAGGCAGCTGAAGTGGAGAGAAGGGAGGAGTGTTCGGCCGCTTGAGGCGGCCGAAGTGGAGCAATGGAGGGCAACTAGGCGGCCCTCCCTTCTTACAGAACCAAGCCGGTCCGCGGCTTGGTTCGAGCCGCCGGGCCTAGGCGGCAGCCGGTAGCCTCTACCGGCGCGGGGCAAGCGTCCGGTAAAGGTTCGATCGGCCGTGCCACCGGCACGGTTCATGCCGCAGATAAACGAAAGAGAGAAAGAGAGATAGAAGGAGAGAGAGAGAGGGGGGAGCTCGGCTGCAGCGATGGCCGACTCTGGACCGGTCGGCGGCGGCTGGGCCACCCCGGGGAGAGGCTGGCGGCGGCCCTGGCCGCCGGCACAGTTCTTCCCCTATTTCGGATGAAACAGGGGAGCTGAGCGGGGAAGAAGGATCAACGGGCCATCTGGGCCATTTCTGTTTGGGCCCTGTTGGGCCAACTCCGAGCCATTTTTGAGCTGCATTTTGGGCCCTATATTGGGCCGAGAATGGAGAAATAAAAATATGGCTTGGATCAGTGTTGATCCTAGTTTCTTGGGGTATTTTTATTCCCCATTTGGACTTATATATTGGGAGATATTCAAGCCCCAAGTTGGCCCCAGAATTAAACTGGGTAGAGTTTAAAAGCTATTTTGATATGCTAAGTTTGGGGACTAAAAACTGGGAAATTGATGTTGTACGTACCCAGGTGCTTAGATAACCGAATTACATTTTTAGATTAGCGCCAGAAGGTAAGTAAGCCATTTATCATAATTTTTATAAATTATTAAAATATAAAAATTATGTATTTAAATGCTATATTGATATATTGCATTATTTAAAAAATGAAAAAAATGGATTCGTACACTTATTTGCAAGTGAGCATTTACTATGATTAGTTTATTATTTATTATATTTTGCAAATAATTTGATATCTATGCGGACAACTGATCAATTGGCATAATCTTTGAAATTGCTAAAGGTTTTATAAATATACATGTGTATTTAACATGTTTAAATCACTGTAATTATGAAAAGTATATGCATTGTATTTTTGCAACAATACATGCTATTTGGCAAATATGACATGAAAATGATACTTTTGTATATGATAATACGTCCCATCATGGTCCGCTATGATATGATGTGATATATTGCATGATTCACTTGACACCGGGACCCAACTCCATAGGAGGGTATATGAAGAACACACACTCATGAGTGTGCTGTGGCAATATTATGCCACATGGTACCGGGACCCACCTCCATAAGAGGAATATGTGGAGGACACACTCTTAGGATGTGCTGTAGCAGGATATGATATGTTATGAGTTCATGACGCTAGTACCCTGACTCCTAGGGGATATTTATGGAGGTTACACTCGAAGAGGGTGTTTTGTTTATGAGGACATAATGTGTGGCCGTGGGACAGTGGTATAAAAATAAATTTTTACATGCTATTTATAGTGGTACAGTGGTTTTATTCTAAAATCGTATATTCTTGAAATGCTATATAGCATTTGTTTCCAAAATTATTTTGAGCATATGATGCATGTTTGATAACATGATAAAATGTATTTGAATTATGAAAGCTTGACATATGTTTATTATGCAAATTTGAGTTGATAAAAGTTTGAAGTAATTACATTATATTATAATTTGCTTACTTATTGAGTGTGAGCTCATTTAAATCTTACAATATTTTTCAGAGCCAAAGAACTGAAGATAGGGATGAGGTAGTTGGAGCAACTATCAGAGTAACTTAAATCCAATACTTTGTTGTAACCCATTGAATTATATATTCTGGCATGTAGCTCAAAACATATGATTATGGTTTGTATTAAGAATACTTTGAATTTGGATGATATATAGTTATTACCCCTCTTTGTATTAAGTGTTATATTTCAGGACGCCTTGCATGCCAAGCATGCGGCGGGTTGCTACCCTTAGATCCAATATTGGGTATGGGGTATGACACTACTAATAGTTGGTATGGCGGGGCTTGGAAAAAGAACTCTTGCACAGCTTGTCTACAATGATCAAAGAATAAACAGCCACTTCCACCTAAAGATGTGGGTTCATGCGTCCGGAGGATTTTAGTGTTAGAAGGATCACCAGAGAGATCATGGAATCTGCTTCTAAGGGAGGGCATTCTGAACTCGCAAATTGGAATATGATTCAAGACAATCTCAAAGGAAAACTGCAAGGAAACCGGTATTTACTCGTACTAGATGATGTCTGGAATGACGATCCCAACCAATGGGAGCAAATATTCCTTCCCTTGATGTCTGGCGAACGGGGTAGCAAGATCTTAATAACAACACAACAAAAATGTGGCAAATATCATGGACAGGACTTCATTGTATTGCTTGGATGGCTTATTGGACCAAGATTGCCGGCTGATACTTAAAAGATTTGCACTAGCAAATGGGAACTCTAACAGGCATCAAAAATTAGAAGAAATAGGCAAGGAAATAGTTAGCAAGCTTAAAGGCTTACCTCTAGCTGCAAAGATACTGGGAGGCCTCTTGTATTCCAAACTAGATGAAGACAGCTGGAGAATCATCTTGGAGAGTGAGATATGGGAACTGCCGCAGAATGCAGAACATATATTGTCAGCTCTAAGATTGAGTTATCAGCAACTACCTGCACATCTGAAGCAGTGTCTGGCATATTGCTCCCTGTTTCCAAAAGAACATAAATTCGAGAACCACAAGTTGATCCAAATGTGGATTGCACAGGGCTTCGTTCAACCTCAGGGAAGAAGACCAATCGAGGACATCGGAGGCGATTGCTTTGACAGTCTGCTGTGTCGGTCATTCTTCCAACAAGTTGAGGAAAGCTACTTCATGCATGATATGATCCATGACCTAGCACAATTTGTTTCTCTGGATGAAAGTTTTAAAGTAGTGGATGGCAAGATGCATAGAGTTCCCGAATGGGCTCTTCACTTGTCTCTGGTTTCTGATAATCTGGACCCAACAGCATTCAACAACATGCAAAAATTCAGAACACTACGCACACTACTTTTCTTGCATGACTGTAAGTCTGGATTTGATCACATTCCTGAAGATTTGTTCATAAAGCTAAAATATCTACGAGTGCTAGACCTAAGTTATAATGACATAAAAGTTTTGCCAAATTCTATCGGCAATTTAAAGCATCTTCGCTATCTGGATGTCTCTTACACAAGCATTGCAGAACTACCCGAAACAACTGGAAACCTCTACAATTTGCAAACTCTAAAGCTTGAAGGATGCTCAGTTTTTTCTCTACCGAAAAGCATTACAAAATTGATCAACCTGCGAAACCTTAAAGCAAATGCTAAGTCGATTTCCACTATAGCTGGAATTGGAAGATTGACTCGGCTTGAAGAATTAGTGAAATTTAAGGTACATAAAGAGGGTGGACACAAGATAGCCGAGCTGAAAGATATGACAGAGATTCAAAAGATTCACATTTTACAGCTAGAAAATGTGATCAACAAGGAAGAGGCTCAAAAGAATAGGTTAAAGGATAAGAAAAATCTTCATATATTGACATTGGAATGGACCCATAACCGGGAGAGCAATTCGACGGATGAACTTGATGGGGAGGTTACTTGAAGGCCTTCAGCCGCCGCATAAAAATCTGAGGGAACTGAACATTTGGTGCAATGCTGGTACCAAGTCTCCAAGCTGGATGAGAAACCATTTTCTCTCGAATCTAGAAATTCTTCACCTACAAAATTGCAAGAACTGGGAAGTCCTTCCCCCACTTGGACAGCTTCGTTTCCTCAGGTATCTAAAAATAAGTGGGATGGATAGAGTAAAGAAGGTTGATCGCTACTTTTATGGCACTGAAGAAACAGGGTTCCCATCTTTGGTCGAGTTGTCGTTTGATGAGATGCCAGAATGGGAGGAGTGGTCCAGCGCAGAGGGAGGACAACCGTTTCCTACCTTGCAAGAGCTTCTAATCTTATCCTGCCCCATGCTGCAGAGAATGCCTCCACTCCCTCCTACATTAGCAAGGTTGTGGATAAGGAGAGTTGGATTGGTAGCTCTACCAGATCTATGGGGATGCCAGGGAATAAAACTAAACAGCAATGCACCTTCATCGCTTTCTAGCTTGGAGATCACTGAGTGTCCTAACCTAACTTCCCTAAGAGAAGGGTTTCTGCGACACTATTTGAGATCCTTTGAACAATTAATTATCGCTAGTTGTCCAGAGCTTGTCCATTCCCCAGAGGAGGAAGGAATACCTGCACTCCTCAGCCTCAAATCCCTGACTATGGAGAACTGTCCCAAGCTCGCAGCACTACTAGAGGAAAATTTACCTTTGCTTGCACATCTCAAAATCAGCGGCCATCTGGAACTCAGAATGAGTCTGCAGAATCACACATCTCTCTATTCGTTGTCCATTTCCGACTGTCTGAACATATCATCTCTTCCAGAAGAAATGTTGTGTAACCTGACAGCACTAGAGGAACTGGCAGTTATCGGCTGCAGTGAACTGGCAATGCTGCAGTTTCAGGCCCTTGTCTCCCTCAAGTACTTGACAGTTGAGAACTGTCCCATGCTCAACTCTTCTTCGCTTCTGCCATCCTCATCACTTGAATTTCTTGAGATCAACAATACTCCACTTGCTGGCCTCCTGCACAATCTCACCTCCCTCTTGGCTCTGAGAATCTATAGTTGTCCACAGATGACATCCTTTGCTAAGGAGGAGGAGGAGGAGTTCCAAAAGCTGACATCTCTCCAAAGCCTACATATCAATGACTGTGCCAATCTCCAGTTTCTCCCAACTGCATTAGATAAGCTTACTTCTCTTGAGTGTCTGTATCTAAATGACTGCCCACAGATCCAGTCACTGCCAGAGAATGGTCTTCCTACCTCACTTAACATTTTGGATATCAGAAGTTGCCCCATGTTGGAGGACCAATGCAGGAAAGATATAGGCCCTGATTGGCCTAAGATTGCTCGCATCCCCGACCTGCATATGCTGACCAGCAGTGAGTCTCACGTGGCTAATAAAACAGAAGAGATGCTGGAATTGCTAGCTTCCATCAGTTCTGATGATGCAGTTGCTTAAATTGGTGAGAACATGCACCTCCTGCAATCTTCAGATTCCACATTTGCAAATAATTTGTTATTCAGTGGAATCACTCCAAAGTTTGACATGACATGAAATATGAGACATGTGATAGCTAATAAATACACCTTAGGAATTCACAGAAACAATCACAAGGAAACAAAATTAATCCCGTTACTGTCAAGGAAATTGTTAGATTAGCAGGTTACTGTTCTACTTATAAAACCACAAAGACAAATACAATCCTTGCAAAACAAGTAGAAATTCAAGGAAACCCGATCAGAGATCTTTCCTATTTTCTTTTTTCTTTTCTTGTTGATGATGCAGTTTTCTTGAAAGCCCATCTTTTAATTTGATCTTTGAACCAATTATTCATCATCATAAAGACCAAACTAAATAAAATTGATAGATGAAAAGAGTATTTATAAGGTATGCCCAAGGGGAGGCAGCAATTTTTTTGTTAAGGGTGTGTTTGGTGTAGCTTAAAAAAAGTACTTTTGTGACTTTTAAAAGTAAAAAAAAAAGTTCTTTCTAAAATAAGAAATGTTTGGTAACATCATCTAGAAAGTGTTTCTATGAGAATAAAAATGTCATAAAAGTGCTTTTAGGAGAAGCTAGAAAAAACAACCATCTATCTTCTCTTTTTCTTTTTCTAAAGCAGAAGCACTACCAAACATGCCCTAAAAGTAAAAAGCATTTGATGGTTGCTGAACATGAACTTGCAATGGCATGGCAACAATGGCATATACCACGTGGCACTTTGATCTCTTGTTATGATTTGTAATAGGAAGATGATGATGCATGTAACATGGTTGCTTTTGCTAATATAAATCATCCTATTTCTTAAGGTTTTTCTTTTGGTACAAATTGCTTAAGTTTGATTAAATGAAAAGCAAAAGCACCATAACTAATTTTACATAAGAAATAAAATTGGGTGTTTGATGAAGGATTAATACTAACTAATTCTTTTAATACATAACAATGGCATTTGTAGGGGCGTATGGATAGCATCTTTTATTGAAGAAACAGTCGAAAAGGTCATATTGCAGAGTCCATCTCATAACGCAGCAGGTTTAGTATTAATCTCTGAGAATGGAGTTAGATTTGCTGCATCAAAGTAACATTCTATTGTTATCACTCAGCCACAGGATGATATGAAAAGGTATCATACACTTCCATATTGATCTTAATTGCTTGCTTGCTAAATGGAAAGCCCTTGACAAAGATTTCTTTGGTAATGACACAAATCTTTCTCAGGTGCCATAACGGATTCACATGATCAATGGTCTTTCCTCTCTTTGACTGGTTCTCATGGAAGCAAAAGTCCAATGTTTGTCTTTTCAGTAGCTCTTGTTAAGCTGTCAGAGGTGTTGAATTTGCAAGATATCATGTCATTAAACATCGTTCTTGTTGATGCTTGATCACCAGAAAGATAGAAAAATTTTCTTTGTGCAAGATCTCCGGCTGAAGGAAAAATGAAAAAATCCCCCCTTTCCTCCCTGGATTCCAGCCCCTTTTATACTTCTTAAAATTTCGAAGAAAAAATCGCTCCCTGGCTTTTGTCATCATGCCGTCAGCTTCAAGTCATATTTTTCTTTCTTTTGCTTTTTCTTATCGAATGAGATTAATGTGTAAGATTAGTGTATAAGATTAGTGGTCAGCCACATCGAGGGCTTGCCACGTGACAGTTTACTGTTAATCAACACCAGAGGCATTAAGGGACTTGCCTTGGAAGTCAAGGATCGTCATGATGGGTTTCGATCTTCCCAAGGGAATGTCAGAGTTAGTGGAAAGTTATCTGGCTCTAAAACAGGTGCTCGGTATCTCCTTTATTTAAGCTTTTCGATGAATGGTGACGTTTTGGCATTTGTCTTATCCAGGCCATTTAAAGCGTTATTATGTTTGATAATTCTTGGGCTTTGTTCCAGACACGACAGTTTGTAGCGTTAAGTGCTCCTGATATGGAAATAGTTTTGAGGGGTCGGGGCATATAGCCCAAAGTAGGGGGCCGTCCAGGATCGGAAAGCCGCTAAGGACCTGGGAGGCCACCCTTGACCAGGGGGCCGCCCAGGACCTGGGGGCCACCCTTGACCGGGAGGCCGCCTAGAACTCGGGGACTGCCCAGAGTTTGGGGGCCGTCCAGGACTTGGGGGTCGTCCGGGACCTGGGGGCCGCCCAGAACTCGAGGACCGCCCATAGCTTGAGGGTCGTCTAGGACCTGAAGGCCGCCTAGAACCGAGAGGCCGCCCAGACCCTGGAGGCCGCTCAGAACTCGGGGACCGCCCAGAGCTCAGGGGCCATCCAGGACCTGGGGGCCGTCCAGAACCGAGAGGCCGCCCAGACCCTGGAGGCCGCTCAGAACTCGGGGAGAGCTTGGGGGCTGCCCAGAACCGAGAGGCCGCCCAGACCCTGGAGGCCGTCCAGAACTCAGGGACCGCCCAGAGCTTGAGGGCCGTCCAGGACCTGGGGGCCGCCTAGAACCGAGAGGCCGCTCAGACCCTGGGGGCCGCCCAGGACCTGGGGACCGCCCAGAACCTGGGGGCCACCCTTGACCAGGGTCCTGTGCCGAGGGTTCCAACGTATTCCCCGCGGACCTACCGTGTCTCGACTCGTATTTCGTTTCTTGACCATATCATATGCCCCCTCGCCCCTATCCCTTGTGCTCAGCCGCATCGCACGTGCAGAAGGGGGAGGGGCGAAAAACCAAATTTAAATTTGTAAATACCATAGACTGACGTTTTGAAAAAAAGAAAAAAAAATGAAGGCGCGTATCCCTAAAGGATAGCGCCTTTTCGTCTGTCCAATCCCACTCAGGGGTCGCCGCATGGTTTTGTGGTGCTCGAGGGGTTTTGTTCAAAAAATATATAAAAAGGGGTCCGTCCCCTTTACTTTTTCGCCTTTATTCTTGTCACGTCTCCTGTATCTTCATTCTTTCAAGCCTAGGTTAGTCGACCTTTCTTTCTCCTTTTTCTTCTTCATGGATCCTCGTCAAAATGGGAAAGGCAAGAGCCCTCTGATCGAGCCCTCCCGGGAGATTATCCAGGCACGCCGCCAAGCTCTCGGAGACGTGACCATTCAAGGGGATCAACCAGCCCCGCGGCTAGCGTCTAGGGCATTACCCCAATCCCCTAGGGTTTCCTCTTCATCCACCAGCCATGAGGTAGGTCTCTCGGTAGCCATCCCTAAGTCCGCCGGTCCGACGGAGATTGCTTCAATCACGTCCTCTCAGGATCTTAGGAATCTTAGGGCCCGGTTTGAGATCCCCAGCAATATTCCTCTTTCCGTTCCCCTCCCCGAAGATAGGGTCACTCTCCCGCAACCGGGGAAGGTCACGCTGTACGAAGAGTTTTTCAAATGTGGCCTTCGACTGCCTTTGCATCCCTTCTTTGTAAATTTGTTTAAATAGATACCATCTCATCTCGGCACAGCTTACCCCTAACTCCATCCGCATCGTCTTTTCATTTTTAGTGCTTTGCCATTTCCATGGGGCTCCTGCCCGGCTCTCCCTATTTAGAGCTTTGTATAGGATCCGGAATCCCATAAGGGATGGGTGGAGTTTTGCGTCTAGGCCCAGGAGAGTCCTAGGGCTCAACCTCCCTTCCAAAATCAAGGGGTAGAAGTCGTGGTTTTTTTACGCTCATCTAGAGGGGGTGGATGTGAACTGGGGTGTTCCTGATACCAGCTCTAATCAGAACTCGACTATCGAGGAGAGAGATCAGGAGTTGTTTAATATTCTGGTATCCACCGTCGTGCCCCCTAGTAAGGAACTGTTATCGGAGGATAACCTTCAGGGGATTGCGTCTATGCCGGTGTCGCTGCCTACAGCGCCCGGTGAGCTTCGAAGAGTTTTATTTTTGTCATCACTATCTTCCTCTCTTCTTTTTTTTTGGGGTATATCGTATTCGAGTACGTGTATGAGAATGGATTTTAGCACGCACCTTTTACTTACATGTGGCATCTCTAGGGCACTTTTTTGATTAACTTTGGATTCTCGATTTTGCAGCGATGAAGTTCTCTTAGGATGCGATAATATCAAGCCTTCGGAAGAGGAAAGAAAATGCCCGTGGCGCGACTAGGGCCGGGCTAAAAAGGCCTTGTCAAAGGGAGCCGGGACACTCGACCCAGCCTTCGGCAATTCTCCCCGAGGCGATATTAGTGGAGGAGGATGAGGGAGAGGAGAACCCCCCCGCTGGATACCTATTAGGGGTCTCCCTGTGGAGGGCCTATCGGGAGCCGCCTTCCCTCCCGCCAGAGATATTGAGGAGCCCTCCGGGAGCAAAGGGTTGGTCGAGACCTGCCCGCCAGACCTGCAGTCGCCAGAAGGAGCAGATGTTTCCGCTCCCCCGGACATCTCGAAGGATCCGCCTCAATCCTCAGAGATGCCCAGTCAGGGCATGGCGTATAAGAGCCGTTTATCAGAAACGGTTCTTAAACTCTCGGTTTTGCCCCGGTTTCAAGCCAAAATGAGGGGCTTGCCCCTGGAGGAATCTTTCGATACGATGTTTACAGCCGCGCTCCAGGTAAAATCATGGTCTCCCTCCTTTCTTTCCTTTCCTGGTTTCTCTTCTTCCTCGATTACAGAATTCCCGCACTCATCAACTGTTTTTTAACGTAGATGTCTAACGGCCTTTTCGTACTCCGCAAGGATCTGGTCAATGCCAAGTCCAACAACGAGGGCCTGAAGAAAGAATTATCGGAAGTAAAGGCCCGAGAATTGAAGGCGTCGCTTGACCTTCAGGCCGTTCGGGAGGACAACCGCGCGTGGCGGGAGAGGGCCGAGAGGGAGCTGCAGACCCTGGATGCGAAACTGTCTGAAACCAGAGCAAAGCTGCTACCGACTGAGGAAAAATTGAAGGAAGCCATTCTCAAATTAGAATACACCGAAAACCGGGCTGACAATGCGGAGGCAGCAGCCCTTGATGCTGCAGAGAAGCTGGCCCTGGCCGAGAAGGAAACGAAGGAAGCCCTGGATAAGATGGCTATAACGGAGACAAAGGCTCAAGAAAGGGTGGCCGCGGCCGAGGCTCGGGTTCGGAAGGCCATCGAGGAATACAAAAGTTCCCCCGATTTGCCTCGGAATTTCGTGAGGCTGTTATGGACGCCTTTGTCCAAGGCTTCGAGAGGTGCAAAAGAAGATTGTCCCGGCATTTCAAACTAGAAAACCTCGATCGTTTTCAGCCTGCAGATGACGAAGAAAATTCCGATGCTGAGGTTGAAGACACCGCCGATGAAGCAGTGATAGCGGAAGAATCTGCTGCCCAAGCGACTGCATTTGAAGAGTCGAATACTGAGCTGACCACAATAGGTGAGCGTTCCAGGAATCAATAGGAACGCGGCTATGTCGGACTGTATCTCTTCTCCTGCTTCCTCTCTCTTTTTTTTTTTTAACTGTGTCCTTGACGGACTCTTTTTGGTAAGCCGGCCAATGCCAGCTTGTAGGGGATGTTTTTTGAAGTTTTGTAACAGCTCGACTTTTAAATGAATGAATGTCAGTTCTTCATTCCTGTTTGTTTGTTATTGCAGTCGATTGGCTTATGGTATTTAACCATCATACATATAGGAAGTAAAGGGACTCATCTCCCCCTTCAGCCCTTCGAGGCTTAATCCATAGATTGACGTTAGGTACGTCCCTAGGATCGTGGAGCCGCCGAGTTCTTTTCCAAGAACCATCTCGGGGGTAGTCGGATACCAATCCGAGAGTTTGACTCGCGGCCGCCTAGGCCCTGGACTTGAACCTCCTCAGGGGTGTGCAATACCGGCCCGGGGGTGTCCTTAGGACCGTGGGGCCGTCGAGCTCCTTTTGAAGAATCGTCTCGGGGGTAGTCGGATACCAACCCGAGAGTTCGACTCGCGGCCGCCTAGGCCTTGGACTTGAACCTCCTCAGGGGTGTGCAATACCGGCCCGGGGGTGTCCTTAGGACCGTGGGGCCGTCGAGCTCCTTTTGAAGAACTATCTATAAGAAATCTTTGAAAGTGTACGTTTATTGACTCCTTAGCTAAATACACCTATTACATTATTGATGGTATTGCCGGAGATTGCCCGCGTTCCATGTTCGAGGGATCGGTTGTCCACTTAAGTCTTCGAGTCGGTATGCTCCACGATGAAGGACTTCTGCGACTCGGTAGGGCCCTTCCCAATTCGGGGACAACTTGCCCCCTTCCACCGGTTTAGATATTTCAGCTCTTCTAAGGACCAAGTCTCCCTAGCGGAAGCTTTTCGGGCGGACGCGAGCATTATAATGTCTCGCTACTCGTTGTTGGTAGGCCGCCATCCTGACTTAAGCTCGGTCCCTTACTTCGTCAATGAGATCGAGACTGGCTCTTAAGTTAGAGAGATTGTCAGCTTCATCATACGACTCCACCCGAATACTAGGCAGGCCAATCTCGACCGGGATAACAGCTTCGGAGCCGAAAACCAGGTTGAAAGGAGTTTCTCCTGTTGGCGTCCTGGGAGTCGTGTGGTAGGCCCAAAGCACGCTCGGGAGTTCTTCCACCCATCTTCCCTTAGATGTGTCCAGCCTGGTTCTCAGCCCTCGTAGTATCATACGATTCGTGACTTCGGCTTCTCCATTGGACTGCGGATGGCCGACAGAGCCAAATCGATGAGTAATGCCGAAATCAGCACAAAAGGCTTTAAAGGCAATATTATCGAATTGCCGGCCGTTGTCAGTGACAAGAGTATGAGGTATGCCGAATCGACAGACGATAGATTTCAAAGAAAAGCTTTGACCTTGGCTTCAGTGATCCGGGCGAGCGCCTCAACCTCAACCCACTTAGTGAAATAATCAATAGCCACAAGTAGGAATCTCCGCTGCCCTGACGTCGGTGAGAAAGGGCCGAGGATGTCCATGCCCCATTGGGCAAAAGGCCATGGAGCGAAGAGAGGACTCAACAAGGAAGCCGGCTGCCGCTGAATACAAGCGTACCGCTGACATTGGTCACATCTCTTCACTAGCTCAGTAGCATCCTCCTGCATGGTTAGCCAATAATATCCTTGTCGGAGAGCTTTACGTGCCAGAGATCTGCCCCCGAATGATTTCTGCATATGCCTTCATGGATTTCCCTAAGAATATAATCCGCGTCTGTTGGGCCGACGCACTTGAGAAAAGGCTGGGAAAAGGATTTCTTGTAGAGTTGGCCGTCCAGCAATATAAATTTGGAAGCTCTCCGTTTAAGCAGCTTGGCTTCTCCATGATCGGCCGGGAGGACGCCGTCTTTCAAGTATTGGATATAGGCGTCCATCCATGTTTCCTCCTGTGTAACTGGCAGAACTTCTTCCATGGCTTCGATACTAGGTATCTCCAGGTACTCAATATAAGTTTTGCCCATGGCGTTATCCGCTGATGTGGCAAGCCGGGCCAACATATCAGCTCTGGCATTCTCCCCTCTAGGGATGTAACTGATGGTGAAGCGATCTAGTAAGGGGTTTAACAGATTCACCTTGCTTAGATACCGAGACATAATGGGATCTCGGGCCTCGTACTCCCCGGCCACTTGGGCAGAAATGAGTTGTGAGTCAGTAAAAGCTCGGAGACGCTTGATTTCCAGCCCATGCGCCAGTTTAATTCCGACTAACAAGGCTTCATACTCAGCTTGATTGTTAGTGGCTTCAAAGAGGAAACGGAGAGCATACTCCAAGACCACTCCCTCCGAGCTGGCAAGGATGAGGCCGGCTCCACTTCCCTAGGAGTTAGAGGCCCCATCGACGTGGAGGATCCACGCCCCATCACTCTCCTCGCCGACATCTGAAGGAATTTGGGGGGAATCTTCTTGATGTTTCTCAGACCAACTACACTCCACCAAGAAATCGGCTAAGACTTGGGATTTCAGTGCGGCCCGGGGTTGGAAGGATAAGTCGAACTCTCCTAACTTGATGGCCCATTTAGCCAATTGGCCGGATATGTCAGGACGGGACAAAATGGTTCTGAGGGGCTGATCGGTGAGTACAATTATAGGATGAGCCTGGAAATATGGTCTGAGCCGCCGGACGAAGATAACCAAAGCGAAAATAACCTTCTCCGTTTTGGAATACCTTTCCTACGCGCCATGGAGTACTTTGCTAGTATAATATACAGGTTTCTGAATGGCATGGTCGTCGATGCGCACCAAAACGGAGCTGACGACCTCTGAGGAAGTCGCAAGATAAAGGAAGAGCTTTTCTCCTTCCTCAGGTTTAGACAATAGGGGCGGCGTGGATAAGAATTCCTTAAGCTCACCAAAAGCTCACTGACAATCCTCCGTCCATTCAAAACCGTCTGCCCTGCGTAAAACTTTGAAGAAAGGCATACACTTCTCCACTGACCTTGACAAAAATCGGCTCAGCGTTGCTATCCTTTCGATAAGCTGTTGTACCTCCTTTTTATAGGCTGGTGGCCTCATATCAAGAATGGCCTGAATCTTCTCCGGGTTTGCCTCAATTCCCCGCCGGATCACCAGAAAACCCAAGAATTTTCCTGCGGTAACTCCAAACGCGCATTTGCGCGGGTTAAGCTTGATTCTATAGAGTCGGAGGTTATGGAAAGTTTCCTCCAGATCAGTGACATGGTTGGCAGCACAAGTGCTCTTCGTCAGCATATCGTCCACATACACCTCCATATTACGGCCGAGCTGACCTTTGAAAACTTTATTCATCAGCCTTTGGTAGGTGGCTCCAGCGTTCTTTAATCCAAAGGGCATTACTTTGTAACAATAAATGCCCTTCTCAGTAACAAAAGAGGTATGTTCTTCATCCGAGGGGTTCATGTTTATCTGATTATACCCCGAAAAGGCATCCATGAAACTAAGAAGTTTGTAGTTGGAAGTAGAATCCATCAACTGGTCGATCCGTGGCAATGAAAAACTGTCTTTAGAACAGGCTTTGTTAAGATCAGTATAGTCAATGCAGATTCTCCATCCCCCACTAGTCTTCCGGACCATGACCACATTAGCTAGCCAGTCAGGGTATTGTGCCTCTCGAATATGACCGGCCATAAGCAATTTGTCCACTTCTTCATCTATAGTTCTCTGCCGCTCAGGAGAAAAACTTCTTTTTTTCTGACGGACCGGCCGGCATTCTGGGTTGATATTAAGCCGGTGAGTGATCACCTCCGAGGGAATCCCAACCATGTCTGTTACTTTCCAAGCAAAGATATCTGCATTCGCCTGCAAGAAGGTTAGGAGCTGACTTTGGGCTTCAGGAAAGAGGAGTTCGCCGATTTGCATAATCTTGCCTGGGTCGCCCCCTAGGGGGCAAGACACCAAACGCTCTGCCGGTTCCCCCTCCGCTCGGTCTCCCTGGGGTCGAATGACTCGGCAGCCAAGGGAACCGCAACCGTCTGAGGACTGGGAGCTAGATGATAACAGGGTCTGACTGAGTCTACCTCCCCACGCATCTTGCCAATTCCTTGGTTGGTAGGGAATTGCACCAGTAGACGTTTAGTGGATATAACCGCATCTAGCATATTTAATCCTGGACGGCCAAGAATGGCATTGTATGTCAGGGGCACCCGGGCTACCAAGAAGTCCAGCATCACCGTGCTCTGTCGCGGCGGCGACCCTGCCGTAGCAGGTAGGGTGATTTCGCCCTCCACCTGTATGGATCTCCTGTGAAGCCAACCAGAGGAGCAGCCACAGGTCGAAGAGAGTCGAGAGATAAACCCATTCGAAGAAATGCATCATAGGTAAGCACGTTGGCGGAGCTCCCGCTATCTATTAAAATCCTTCTTACAGGATGCTTAGCGACCGTCATAGAGACGACGACGCTATCATCTTTTACAATACTTCCACCAGTTATATCTCCCCTAGAAGGGGTTACATTTTCTAACTCTCCCTCTCCTCTCGGCCTCTTATGAAGCGATGCTCCTCCACGGGCAATCATTCCCACCATTCGCTCCGTAGGGGCATTATCGATGTTGGCCTGAGGCGGAGGAGGGCCCATCAAAGCTGGTACAGGCGGAGTCTCCTTCTTCTGGATGTACTGCCCCAGATATCCCCTTTATATAAGCTCTTCAATGGCCTGCTTCAGATTGCGGCACTCCTTAGTGTCGCCGTAATCTCTATGGAAGCGGCAGTAGTGGCTTCTATCACGTACAACACCTTTCTTCAGGGGAGTGGACGCCGCAGATAAGGCTCATTTTCAATCTCCATGAGGATATGGGCCCGGGGTGCAAGGAGAGGTGTAAGATGATCTTCTCTGGGGGCCAAGCTCTTGCGGCGGTCAGCTGGTCGGCGCGAGGGTTCAGAGTTCTTGGGAGAGGGCCCGCTTGACTCCGGGCGAGCTGGCCTCTTCCCAGTCCTTCCTTCGACGCCCCTTCTCGACGAATCGGCCTCGTCGGCGCGGATGTACTTCTGCGCACGACTCAAGAGGTCAGCATAAGAGCAGGAGGCCTTTTGTCCAAAGAGTAGGTGAAACGGAGGGACGGAGCCCCGCTTCAAAGCCAGAGTAGCCACAGCATCGTCGAGGTGATAGACTTCCAGAGCCGCCACCTTGAATCGGGTTATAAAGTCCTTCAGAGATTCTCCATCTTGTTGCTGCACAGAGAACAAGCTGTCTGCCACTCGGGGAATCTTCCGACAAGCGTCAAAATGAGTAGGAAAGATCTTTCCAGTTGTCGGAAGGAGTCAACGCTGCGCGCAGGCAACGAGAATACCAGGCACGAGCGGCCTTTCGGAGTGTAGCTGGAAAAGCAATACATAAGAGGGCATCAGTCGCCCCTTGAACCTGCATAATAGCCTTATAACTTTCCAGATGATCCAGAGGGTCGGTGGTGCCATCATAAGGGTCAAGTTGAGGGAAACGGAACCTCCCAGGAATAGGTTCCTCCATAATTCGCCGAGTAAGAGGAGGACGGGTGTCGTAATCGACCCCGGCTGATTGTTAATTCTTTGGCTAAGTTCTTCCAATCTCCGGTCTTGTTCATCGAGACGCCTCTCCATCTGATCAGCCATCTTTCTCCAGCTGGCTCAGGGGAAGAAGATGAAGACCGGCGACACCACTGGCGGTGCTCCATTTGTGGCTCCTTACCCCGTCGCCGCCTGGCAGGTGGACTACCCGAGGAGCGGGTAAGGAGCGCGATCCACCCCGGAGCCTTGAGAATGAAACGCCACCGAGGCGTAGGGGTGGAAGGCCTTGTAGGAGGGGATCTTCCCCGGGTAGACTGCCGGCTAACAGGGGTGGCCGATCTAGAATGCAAAGGTGTCTCGAACCGCCGTCTGGCCCCTCTGGAATGTTGCTCCTGCAGTTGCTGGACCATCCCAACAAGGGTTTGAACTTGCTGTGTGAGGGTGGCCAACTGGTCTTGGGAGTAGCTGATACCGGTGGTGGTAAGGAAGCAGCTGGAGGGCTTGGCCGGACCAGCTCGGTTGGGTCAGGGGTTCCCTCAATCCGATCAGGAGATGAGAGATGCCCCCCAGATCCCTGGGAAAGGTCTTCCTCTGGAGATCTAGTCTTCATGCTGGGAAGATCAAGCTATCTGAAGGAGTCGAAGGTTCGCCCCCCTTCCTGGCGCGCCAATCTGTTGATGCTTGATCACCAGAAAGATAGAAAAATTTTCTTTGTGCAAGATCTCCGGTGAAGGAAGAATGAAAAAATCCCCCCTTTCCTCCCTGGATTCCAGCCCCTTTTATACTTCTTGAATTTTCGAAGAAAAAATCGCTCCCTGGCTTTCGTCATCATGCCGTCAGCTTCAAGTCATATTTCCCTTTCTTTTGCTTTTTCTTATCAATGAGATTAATGTGTAAGATTAGTATATAAGATTAGTGGTCAGCCACAGCGAGGGCTTGCCTCGTGACGGTTTACTGTTAATCAACACCAGAGGCATTAAGGGACTTGCCCTGAAGTCAAGGATCGTCATGATGGGTTTCGATCTTCCCAAGGGAATGTCAGAGTTAGTGGAAAGTTATCTGGCTCTAAAACAGGTGCTCAGTATCTCCTTTATTTGAGCTTTTCGATGAATGGTGACGTTTTGGCATTTGTCTTATCCAAGCCATTTAAAGCGCTATGATGTTTGATAATTCTTGGGCTCTGTTCCAGACACGACAGCTTGTAGCGTTAAGTGCTCCTGATATGAAATAGTTTTGAGGGTCGGGGCATATAGCCAAAGCAGGGGGCCGTCCAGGACCGGGAGGCCGCTCAGGACCTGGGGGGCCACCCTTGACCAGGGGCCGCCAGGACCTCGGGCCACCCTTGACGGGAGGCCGCCCAGAACTCGGGGCCTGCCTAGAGCTTGGGGGCCGTCCGGGACCTGGGGGCCGCCCAGAACTCGGGGACCGCCCATAGCTTGGGGGCCGTCCAGGACCTGGGGGCCGCCCAGAACCGAGAGGCCGCTCCGCTCAGAACTCGGGACCGCCCAGAGCTTGGGGGCCGTCCAGGACCTGGGGGCCGTCCAGAACCGAGAGGCGCCCAGACCCTGGAGGCCGCTCAGAACTCGGGGACCGCCAAGCTCGGGGGCCGTCCAGGACTGGGGGCCGCCCAGAACCGAGAAACCGCCCAGAACTCGGGGACGCCCAGAGCTTGGGGGCCGCCAGGACTTGCCTGGGGGCCGCCCAGAACCGAGAGGCGCCCAGACCCTGGAGGCCGCCCAAACTCGGGGACCGCCCAGGCTTGGGGGCCGTCCAGGACCTGGGGGCCGCCCAGAACCGAGGCCGCTCAGACCCTGGGGGCCGCCTAGGACCTGGGGCCGCTCAGGACCTGGGGGCCACCCTTGACCAGGGTCCTGTGCCGAGAGTTCCAACGTATTCCCCGCGGACCTACCGTGTCTCGACCCGTATTTCGTTTCTTGACCATATCAGTTCTCATCAGAACAAATATAGAAATTAAATTTGCTTGTTGTCTTATGTTTGCATCACCATGCAAAAGAGTAACTCTAGCTTTAACAAGCGAGTTCTTACCTATGAAAATGACATCAATATGGTCCTGTTCTGACAATCAAATGTAGCTTAATAATTCATCATCAGCTTCAAATTTCTCCACAACTTCCATTTGCAATTTGCCATCCCATAAAATCATGCCTAAGAACAAGATCAATCAAACAAAACAAAATCACAACTTTATTTGTTTCATTTAGAAACTATAGCCACTGAATACCAACGTTATATATCAATGAAAAAAGAAGATAACAGAGGATTGGAGTAAAATAAGTTACTCGGAAAACTTGAACGAACAGTTGGTGTGCAGAATGATATGTCCTTCGAGCAACCTGATACAGACGAAGTTCGAAATCCTCTGACACCAGACAAGTGTTTGTTTTCTAAACTCGCTACAATATTTCTCCAGTGATTGCATATTTTGTAAGCAATTACCTTCTGGACTCGCCCTGTTTGTTGTCTGTGCTGAGGCTGGGAGCTAACGGAAGAGTGTGGTAGTCATGAAGAGGACAGCTTAGGACACCAAAGACAGAGAGAAAAGCACGCTGAGAGAAGACGAGAATCTACCCGCCCTGGCTTCCTTCGGTCCACTGGTCCCGTTTGGTTTCTACCAAGTAGACTCTCGAAGGGAACGGCAGAGCTCCTTCGCTTCTCTTCTCGTAGTAATCCTCCAGCCTCCAGTGAGCCCATCGAGGCCGGCTCAGAATAAATCTATTCTTCTCTCGTAATAGAATAAACCATAAAGTTTCCAGCTGACCTAAATTAAACTGAACTCATTCTGGCCTAACGGTGGAATCATACTCCGTTACCAGTCCTTAGGAATTAAAATAATAAACCTGCTACCGAATTGTCTCAAGGAGTGAATCTAGTCTTTTTTTTTTTTTTTTAACCTCATAGAAAA
Organism: Calamus simplicifolius; assembly: GCA_900491605.1. Classification (NCBI taxonomy): domain Eukaryota; kingdom Viridiplantae; phylum Streptophyta; class Magnoliopsida; order Arecales; family Arecaceae; genus Calamus; species Calamus simplicifolius. The sequence goes on from UESW01000087.1 coordinate 40,600, forward strand.
CATGAAGCTGGATAAGATATTTTATTCACATAAAAAAATTATTGTAATTAAAGACCAAATCTGACGGGATCCAAATATCGCTCTGGCGAAAAGTTACTACAGTGTTTGCTACAGTATTTTAGCGCGCACGATTCTTAAGCAAGCTTTGGTATTTTTTTAGATTTGTATTTTCACGAGGCTCTGATTTAATTACCGATAAAATTATCGCCATCTCCGATCATCTTTGTCTGGGTTATGGCAACTGCTCCGTCTCTAGCGGTGTTTGATGGGGCCAGGACTACCGGATTTGCTTCGCGCCGAGCTCCTTCTAGCCGTTTTAATGGGTTTCTTCATCTCCTCTCCGACTGAAGTAGCTGAGTTGAGCGGCTGTTTTGGATATCATCCAGGTTCCAGTCCAGCTTTTGAAGGATGAAGCCAGGTCATGGGTGAACCAGACGATTTAGCCCGGAGCTTCTTCCGGTGGGTTCCGCCAAAGGTAATCGTCCGAGAATTCCACCGAGCAGGGGTAGTCCATGAGGTTGAGGCTGTTACATTAGCTCACCGGCACTACATATTTTGTTTTGCTGATTCCCATGCCAAAGATCTTGTTTTGGGAAGATCGTGGGTGGTTAATGAACAGCTGATTGCAGTTGCGGAGTGGCAAGCTGAGTTCATCCCGGCGGCTGACACCCTCCTCAACGCCCTGCTTTGGATCAGACTGCCATTGTACTGTATGATGCATACTTCATTGGTTTGGTTGAGCAATATTAATTTTGCTAACTCAATGTGACAGCTTTCCATGTTAGTACCAGTTAAGGATATCATTATCGCTGTTCTGAAGCCCATCTTTTATAGCCCTGTGTTTCAGGTGGCAGTTTGGTCCAGAACTGGTTCTCTTAGCATCATCAAATTTCCTTTTCTGTCTCTGATCAGTGAAGCAAATTCAATCCAATCCAATGAGAGTGCTTTATCCAGTTGACTGACTGGTGCTCCTTTCGGATTTTTGAAACAATCGGAGTGTTTGAGAATTTCTTTATTTTCTTCTTTTAGGACTTCTCTGGGCCTATCTTACCCTCAACCAAAATATATTCTCAGATCATGGCATGTGATGTCAATGGCAACTATGATTAAAATTTGTGAATGCTCATGAGTTTGGAGTCAAACTAAGAGGAACAGAAGATGTATTCGTACTTAATACATTCATACATTCATACATAATACATGCATACATACATATCCACATACATTAATACATGCATATATATATATATATATATATATATATATATATAAGAAGAGTCAGAAAAAGTTGTGCTAAATCTTTCGTTGATAGCAAATGCAGATGCTAATAGGATTAATGGCTAGAAGGGATCCTTAAATCCAGCCACAGATGGCTGGGATAAGAGTTCTTAGTTATTTTTAGCTACTCTTCATAATAGAATGATGAAATTAATTTTAGTATATCTTTCAAAAATCAAAGCAGCATGCATATTCTATTCTGAAATGAGTACACTGCTATTAAGGGACATTTGCTTTTTCTGGTAGGCTCCTGTTATTTCCTTGGTACCCATAATCACCAAACCAATGGTGGAGATCCGACATCAATAAATTAGGTCTTTCTTGTTTGGAATGCTGAATACAACAGCCTATAAATTGAAACGCCTTCTAAGATATTTAAAAGCATGTTATATTGAAGATATCCCATGATGTATTAATTAATTGAATATGTGCCAGCCTTAAAAAAAAATGAAACTGTTCAAACCTTTTTTACTGCTTGACTTTGATTTTTTTTAACCTGCTTCTTAAACTCCTTTGATACTTTTAGTCCTAACAATTTTATTTTGAATTTTTCAGAAAGGTTATCTGGTTAGGAGATCTAAATTATCGCATCAATTTACCATATGAAGGAACACATGAACTCATTTTTAAAAAGGATTGGCCTAAGCTGGTTGAGAAGGATCAGGTAATTAACAACATTATTCCGCCCATATCACATTTCGCTGATTCTTCTACAAGCATCTGTATCATGGAGTATTGCTTATTTCTGAATTTCTAATGTACTCTGCCATGATGATCCAAACTGAAAAGCGGTGGCTTATTCTTCTCAAGATGAAATTTGAAGAGTTTTCAAATATCCTTTTCCTCTTTTATCATATCATGATCGTATAATATATGTTGATCTCATCTGCGGCTTAACTGGTTGACTGGAGCATTTGTAATCTTAAGGCTGTGGGTCATAATTTACTACTTGATCCATGAAATTTCTATTCTGTTACTTCATCAATGACTTCTCTAATAGGAAAAAAATCATTGAACTTGCTGAAATTGATCAGTGTTGTGGTTAGTATATACTGAAATTACCAAAAGGATTTGAAACCAAATGGTTTCATCTGAAAGTGATTAAAACTCAGAATCTGAAGATTTAAATTGATTTTAGCTAAAATTGATGTAAAAGGGTAATATTGTGGAACTCCAACCCTTTAATAGTTATCATATCTATGCACACTTGTCAAATATTAGGTGTGTTCATTGATTAAGCCCTAGCAACTGTACTATGTCATTTTAAAACTCTAAAGCCCACTATGTAAAAGATCCAATATAACCATTTTTAGGGTGAAGCACATTGGATAGCCTAGATTGGGTAATTCTCTTACTTTTTATATTTGAAGCTGAAAATGAACAAAATAATAGGAGGATAGAACATAGGATGCACCAAGTACACTTGAGTTGGTTGCTTTGGAACATCAACCAAAAAAAATGGAGGGAAAATCAAGTTAAATTGAAATTTGACAAAATGAAAAAAAAGAAGTGTATGCATTGGCTACATAAGCATTCACCCTCATATTACTCTACATAATGTCGTATTGTTAAAAAGCATAGGGCACATTTAAGCACAAAGGCGCAAAGTGCAAGTGTATGCCTAAGCGAAGTGAGGTGTATGTTTTTAAAATAAATAATAGAATAATTTATATAATTAAGATTTATAATACTGAATAGAAAAGGCTAAAAAAAACCATAATAGTAGTATATGTAGCTTACTAGGCATCTTCTTTCTTAAATAAAATCTATAGTCCATCGATGTCTTTCCTCCTCTTTCTCATACAATAACATAATTTTTGGCGTTCCATCTCTTTTTTTTCGATTTTTAACTTCTTTGTAAGGTAAAAAAAATAATTGCATATGAGATGTGCATTATAAAGACAACATAATCTAATAAAAAACATTATAAATATAGCTTATGAAGAAAGAAGAGATTTTCTTCCATCTCAAATCACATCAAAATGCATACTTTTTTTTTTGTCTCATGTGCACTATATGAATGCCCCTTAGCTAAGGTATAAGAAATGCCTAACCCTGATGCCTTGTAGTAAGATGCACCTTAGAGGTATCAGAAGTGCTTAATCTTTGGCCTTGCATCTCGTGCCTTAGGCACGCCTTTAACAATACTGATCATGGTGTCAAAAATTGACAAGAATAAAGAGGGAATCAAACAAATTGTATATAATTTTTTCTTTATGGCTTTGTCATGGATTTAGCTAACAATCTATGGTTAATATGAAAGACCTCATTATGCTGTAGGAGATAGTCATAGAATTGCATATGTTGGATGATTAGAGTCTAAGTAGTCAACAATTAAAATGGGATTTGTGCGAGATTTCTTAAATCTATTATAAAGTTTAGTTTATAGTCCAACTTACTAGTCATAGTGAGCCCATAAAGGTAGTTGGTTAGGGTATTTCTATCAAGTTGCAAATTATTGATTAGAGATTTCTTTTGTAGCTGTCTTTTTTGATAAGAATCCAATTTCGATCCTTATTGAATAATGTGGACTGTTATGTTATTTCTATTATGCTTACATATATGCTGAAACTATTGGTCCATCATTTTGTCAAAACATAATAGTCTAGATTGTACACATATATGTACACATGCATGTGCACACACATATATAGTTGGACTTAGCTATATTCGTATATAGCCACTAGCCAGATCTAAATCTGCTTATTGCCCTTACCATTAGATCCATATGGATCTCAAAGTTAAAAAGCTACTTGTTAATCATTTTTAGTTGCTTTAAAAAAAATTCTGACAAAATAAACACAAACAGGTAAACAATGAATACAACCACGATGAAAATAGACACTAACTATTTTAGGGGCGACAATAAACATTTATCCAACTTAATAAACACTAATATATCCAAAATATATAGCTAGTTGGAATTGATAAACATTTAGCCTGAGTGATAAATAGAAATGCTGAGGAATAACTATTGGATCAAAGATGTGGTGTGTAAGCATTGGCTGTACGTCCCATCTTTGGGACACACCAAGTGTCTAATAGTTTCTGTTTATTCCTCAATGTTTCTATTTACTACCTATACTGGATGTTTATCCGTTCAAACTAGCTTTCTGTTTTGAACATATTAGTGTCTATGCTGTATATAAATATTTATTGTTGTCCTCGAAATAGTTAATGTTTACTTCCATCATGTTTATTTCGTCGAATTATTATTTTTTAAAGCAGCTAATAGTGGTTAATAGATAGCTTTTTGGCTTGTAATTCATGCAGATTTAATGGTAGAAACAACGATTAGATTTGAGCTTGGTTACATGCAAATATAATAAAGTCTTTCTCTCTCTCACGCACGCACATGCATATATATGTTACTGTACGTCTCACAATTACTAGCTCCTTGGAGCTGTTTCCCTATATTTATGAGTTCTCTTGATTGGTCTCTCTTGTGGATGTTACTTCCACTTTGTCATCAAAAGTGAAAAGTTCTTGACATATTTCTCTATTCTTCCTTCTCTATTTTCCAGAAATTACTCATTCATCTTCATGTGAGTGTGACTTTTACATGAAGTGGTTGGCCAAATCTAGAAGAACTATATAAATCTGCTACAAGCTAATAAATTCAATATGGATTTTGAGTACTCCTACTGCTATGATATCAAAATCTGATGCTTTAAGGATTTTTTTTTAAATCAGAAACCTTTGATGACTTATTAATCTTTGATGATATACAATAGTAGAATTAAATTAAGCAAAATAACAGCCAATTTGCTTTAGTTTGGTGGCTGACTTGGAGTCATTCTTTAGTGACATGCATTTAAACGAATTAGCTAGATAAGATGTTTTCTTCCTCCCTCTTTGTCCCTCTCTCTATTCGTCACTGTCACATGTTTATGAGGTCATCATGGTGATTATGCAAGAAGTGTTATCATGTTTTTCATATTCATGAGTTGTGATTTAGTAAATTTTTCCCTTAATTAATTATTTGACTTTAATGGAGTGATTTTACAATGTTTTGTACTGTTTCATGTCATGACAGCTAAAGCTGGAGCTAAAGAAAGGACGTGTTTTTGATGGATGGTCAGAGGGAATTATAAACTTCCCTCCTACTTATAAGTATGAGGTTAATTCAGAGAGGTATACGGGAGATGATCCAAAAGCAGGAAGGCGAACTCCATCATGGTACAAGCTCAGAACTATCTACATTGTCATGCTATTTTTCACCGTCCTTTCATCGATGACCTAAATATAGCATCACCATTAGAATTTTGTTCTTTAGAATTATATTAGCATCATATAATTTCTTCATTTGTATTTTACTATATGAGCAAATATTTTACCAGTATATTATGCACAATTAGTAGCAAAAACAAAACAAATATCTGCTCAGTACAGTTAATAAATGAATTGGTTGTTAAGGTTGGATCAAACAGCTAGAATCGTATTCTATGTTGTCTGCTTCGTAGGCCTTTGGGCTGTTGAAACTATTGTGGCTATTGATATTGTGGACTGCCAAATTTCAATAATTTTGGAGTATTTAACAACCATAATTGTGGCTATTTATCTTTTTCACTTTTTAAGCTGCACCATAGACCTGTTGACTAGATCTTTAAGGCACGTTGTTCCCATCTTCATAGTGTTCTGGTGCAAGAAACTGTTCTTAACCAACAATGTGCTGCAAGTACTGGTAGAGTTCCAGTTCTTTTCTCTCTCAACACTGTACATGGTGATAAGATATCTTTCTTGAAAGATGATAGTAACTGCAGTTGTTTCTTCAGGTGTGATCGTATTCTTTCATTTGGGAGGGGTTGAGGCTACTGAATTACAAGAGAATTGAACTAAAGCTTTCAGATCACCGTCTTGTCACTGCTGTTTACATGGCTGAGATTGAGGTTTTCTGCCCTAGAATGTTAGCAATATAGGATCTTCAATAAATAATTTATTACATATAAAAATTTATAAAACATACTTACCTGATGCGGAATTCATCATAATAGTATTTACCTGATGCGGAGTTCATCATTACGGAGTTCAACATAATAGCATATAGACTTGAGACTTGAATCTGATTAGATTTGACAGCCTCGTGGAAATAACTAGTTTCTCTCCCTTAACCTCATTCCTTTCATAGCAGATAACGATGGATTCTTGCTAACTTCATCAGGCAGAGAGAGGACTAATCATTATATATATAACATTCAATTGGTATTTCCATCAAATACCAATTAATGACTTTAATTTCTTTTAATACCACGGCTTAATGTTAATGGCTTAAACTTTCCATTAACGTCCGATTCGATAGCTCTTTAACTTCTGCAGAAGAAACAATGGGTGGCCCTTCACCTTTCGCATACTAGGCTAGATCTGGCCCTTCACCTTTCGCATGCTAGGCTAGATCTGGCATATCAGGCTAGATCTAGCCCTTCACCTTTCGCATACTAAGCTAGATTGAGAAAAGAGCGACTCTTCGCCTTTGTAACAATCTTGCATTAAAGGGCTAATCTAACATTCTCTCACTTGGGCCGAAAGTTGATGACATTAATATTTAATAGTGTAAACATTAGGCACGCAAAATTAAATTTCATAATGTCATTCTTTCATCATGATTGACTGTAACATAATAAATTACATAATAAGAGTTATGGCGGTCATACACATCCAATTTGCATACTCCCTTCCATATACTACTGTATTAGCAACTTATCATGTTAGGTCACGTAATTTATATATAAATAACTTAATGTCCACTTAATTATCTGAAAGACACAATAAATTTCTTGTTCAAAACAGTAAGTGTATACAAGCATAAGGAACAAGAAATAATAAATAAAACCAGAAACATATCATATTAATGAGCTCAAGAGTGGCACAACATCATCATAATCAATCTTCAATTCATAATATCATCATAATCAATCTTTAATACATAACATCATCATAATCAATCTTCAATACAACCAAGACCCATGTACATGTTCTTTAAATGTTTTTGGTTGCAAACCTTTAGTCAAAGGATCTGCTATCATAAGATCCGTTCTAATATGTTCAATGCACACTCTTTGTTTCTGGACCTCCTCCTTGATAGTAAAGTACTTTAATTCCATATGTTTAGCACCTCTGGAATATTTGTCATTCTTGGAGAAGAAAACTGCTACGGAATTATCACAATAAATTTGCAGCGGCTTGGTAATGGTGTCGACAACCCCAAGTCCTGAAATAAAGTTCTGTAGCCATAATGCTTGAATTGTAGCTTTATAACATCCTACAAACTCTGCTTCCATAGTGGATGAGGCAATGATAGATTGTTTGGCACTTTTCCATGAAATTGCTCCTTCTCCAACAGGAACACATAGCCAAAAGTTGACTTTCTACTGTCAACACAACCAGCAAAATCTGAATATGAATATCCAATCACTTCCAACTGACCAGACCTTCTAAAAGTGAGCATATAATCCTTAGTTCCTTGAAGATATCTCATCACTTTCTTTGCAGCTTTCCAATGATCAATACCAGGGTTACTTTGATAGCGGCCCAACATCCCAACCGCAAGCTGATATCTGGTCTTGTGCATGTTTGCAAATACATCAAGCTACCCATAACAGAAGCATATGGAATAGATTCCATTTGCTTACGTTCCACATCATTCTTTGGACATTGCATAAGACTAAATTTATCCCCTTTTTGTATTGGACAATACCTGCTGAACAGTTGTTCATATTAAATTTCTCAAGAATTTTCTCGATATAAGTTTTCTGAGACAACCCTAACAATCCATGTGATCTCTTTCTAAATATGAAAATTCCTATCACATAAGATGCCTCTCCCATATCTTTCATCTCAAAATTCTTAGAGAGAAATTTTTTTCTCATACAAGATACCTAAATCATTAGCAGCAAGCAAAATATCATCAACATATAGAACCAAAAATATAAACTTACTTCCACAAATCTTTCGGTAAATGCATCGATCAACGATATCATGAAAACCAAAAGATGTAATAGTATCATTGAACTTAATATACCATTGTTTGGAAGCTTGTTTAAGTCCATATATTGATTTCTTAAGTTTACACACCATATGATCCTTTCCTTCCATGAAAAAACCTTCAGGTTGATCCATATAAATTTCTTCCTCTATATCCCCATTAAGAAAGGCTGTTTTCACATCCATTTGATGTAACTCTAAATCATATTGAGCTACCAAAGCCATAATGATTCTTAATGAATCTTTCTTTGAAACTGGTGAAAATATCTCTTTATAATCAATGCCATCCTTCTGAGTATAACCCTTGGCAACAAGTCTAGCTTTAAAACGTTCGATATTGCCATTCAAGTCACGTTTGGTTTTAAAAACCCATTTACATCCAACTTGTTCAGAACCTTCTGGCAATTCGACAAGATCCAGACATTGTTTTCAGCCATTGATTTTAATTTATCTTTCATAGCATTAATCCATTTATCAGACTTATCACTGTTAATGGCATGTAAAAATGAAACAGGATCTTCATAAATGCCACAATCAAAATCTGACTCTTGCAAATAAACCAAATAATCATCTGAAATAGCTGATTTTTGTATCCTTACAGGTTTACTTAATGCTATTCCACATGGTTCAATTTTATCAGCTATTGGTAGGTTAGGCTCTTCATGGGGTACTTCTTCATTCAAAATTGTTCATTATTGTTTTGTTTTTGTAATTCTGGAACAATGTATGGAATGATTGTAGATTCAGAAACATTTATGGGTAATGAAACATTAATCCTTACTTCATTGATATCCACAATCTATTTGTCAGTACTCCCATAACTTCATCATTCTCAATAAATTTGGCATTGCATGTCTCAATAATTCTAGAACTATGGTTTGGACAATAAAACCTATACCCTTTGGATTTCTCTGGGTAACCTATAAAGTAACCACTGACAGTTCGAGAATCCAATTTCTTTTCATGTGGATTATACACTCGTGCTTCTACTGGACAACCCCAAACATACAGGTGTCTTAGACTAGGTTTCCTTCCAGTCCATAACTCAAAAGGAGTTTTAGAAACTTCCTTACTAGGAATCCTATTCAGTAAATATACTGCAGTTCTTAGAGCATACATCCACAAAGATTTTGGTAATAAGGAATTACTTATTATACTCGTAACCATATCCATTAATATTCTATTTCGTCTTTCTGCCACACCATTTTGTTGAGGTGTGCCTGGCATAGTATACTGTGCACATATGCCATGTCTTTCGAGAAATTTTGTAAATGGACCTGGATTTTTCCTTGATTCATTATACTTTCCATAATACTCACCACCTCTATCAGATCTTACAATTTTCACTTTTCTGTCCAATTATCTTTCAACCTCTTTAGTAAATACCTCAAGAATATTTATAGCTTGAGATTTCTCTTTAAGCAAATAGACATATCCATAATGAGAAAAATCATCTATAAAGGTGATAAAGAACTTTTCTCCACCAAAGGATGGAGTATCAAAAGGTCCACATATATCAGTGTGTATAATTTCAAGAAGCTGAGTACTTCTTGTAGCTCCTTTCTTGTTATGTTTGGTTTGCTTTCCCTTAATGCAATCCACACATAAACCAAGATCAGTAAAATCTAGATTTGGTAGAATCTCATCCTTTACTAATATTTGTAGTCTTTCTTTGGATACATGACCCAAACATTTATGCCACAAGAAAGCAGAGTTGTCATTTGCCATACTACGCTTAATTCCAATATTTTGATGGACACACATCAGGGATGCAGAAAATTTATTATCAAGTTTCAATTTATATAATTCATCCATAAGAATTCTAGAACCAATAAAGAAACCATCTTTATTAAATAAACTGAAACATCCTTTTCCAATCTTAAAACTAAACCCATTAACATCAAGTTTTGAAACAAAAACTAAATTTCTAGAAAGTGAAGGAACATAGAGAGTTTGTAGTAGATTCAGGTATGCCCAGTATCTAAAGTAAGACGATAAGTCCTATGCCTTCAATTGGGGCCTTCTCTCGGTTCCCCATGAACAAAAAGTTCTCATTTGGGTTTATGCTCTGGATTGTAAGGAATCCCTGCATTACATTACAAGCATGAGTAGTGGCACTAGAATCCAACCACCAAGTGTTAGAAGGAACTTCAGATAAGTTTGATTCATAAATTGAAGAAGCATAATGAAAGATACCTTTCTTTTTGAATCAAGCTTTCTATTTCAGACAATCTTTCTGATAATATCATTCTTTCTTACAAAGTGACATTTATCTTTCTTTCTTTCCTTCTTATCATTATCAACAACCTGTGATACTTAATTAGTGGATGCTTTATTCTTAAATTTCTTGGATTTTGGTTTGATAACTTTACCAGCTCCCTGACCCATAGGTTTATTAAATGATCCCCTTGTGCTTTCAATCTCCTTTCCTCTTGAGTAAGCTTACTGGCCAATTCATTAACATCCCATTTATCTTTAATAGTGTTATAGTTAATTTGAAAAGGCCCATACTCTTGAGGTAATGAGTTCATAATGAATTGTACTAAAAAGGAGTCATCCACAACCATTCCTAGGGTCTTAAGTCTTGCTGCAATATTAGTCATATCTAGGACATGTTGCTGCATACTTCGCGACCCATCATATTTCATGGTCATGAGTTCAACCATCAGTGTCCTTGCAAGTGACTTATCAGCGGAACGAAAGCGCTCTTCCACAAGCTTAAGATATTCCTTAGCTGCTACACTTTCTGAAAGAATAGACTTAATATTGTTGGCAATTGTCATTCGCATGAAACTTAGACATAATCTATTAGATCTGTCCCATGCTTTATGTTTTAACTTCTCTGCCTCACTGCTCATATCCGTAATGTCAGTAGGCTTTTCTTCTAATAGTGCCAAGTCAAGATCCAAGACACCTAAATGAAAATTGACTTGCTCATGCCATTCAGAGAAGTTTAAGCCATTAAAGATAGTAACAGCAGAAGCATGTGAATGTAGAGAAACAGCTGCAAAAATAAATGCTCAAATTCAGATAATTAAACAAAAATATATTGTAGATTTTCTTTGGGTAAATACAACAATATACATCATAATTAGAATCTATTTAAACTTTTAAAGAAATTAATAAATTTTATCAATATATATATAGTATCTTTGGATATCCATATTATATTTGATAAGAGAATATTAGATTTTCTTCTTTAGGTTTGTTAGTTATAGAATATTAATCCACCTTTGGGCGAATTCTTAATTTCTAACAACCAACAAATCATTAACAGCATTCTATAAAATTTCATAAATTGCATGACTGAATATAAATTAGTTTGGCCACTTTGATGACTAACTAATTTAATCTTTATGTCATATAATATACAATAATTCTAATATCAAAATTCTCATAAATTATATGACCGAATATAAATTAGTTTGGCCACTTTGGTGACTAACTAACTAATTTATCTTAATGTCATATACCTAAAATTTTATAAATTATATGACTAAATATAAATTAGTTTGGCCACTTTGGTGACTAACTAACTAATTTATCTTAATGTCATATAACTAAATAATACTAGTATTATTAAAAATCTAAAATTTAATTTTGATAATGACAAATATAGTAACATTGCTGCATGCATTAGCCGACATCAACCTTCATAGATTTTCAATCCGCTTCAATCTATAAATATCAATTTTGCCATACATGCTACTATAACATAATGATCTTATCTATGCATGCCATTAATTCGTAACACTATCAGCCGGGGTTCTTCTGGCGATGAATCTTTTCATGAATAGATTAATGGCCAATAATATAATCGATCATAACTTTAAAAGATTAAATATTCATCGTCAATTTATTCTGATGAAAAATTAATCAATCATAATATACGAACAAATTATTTATTTTAAAACCTTGGCTCTGATACCACTTGTTAGCAATATAGGATTTTCAATAAATAATTTGTTACATATAAAAAATTTATAAAACATACTTACCTGATGTGGAATTCATCATAATAGTATTTTACCTGATGCGGAGTTCATCATTGCGGAGTTCAACATAATAGCATATAGACTTGAGACTTGAATGTGATAAGATTTTGACAGCCTCGTGGAAATAACTAGTTTCTCTCCCTTAACCTCATTCCTTTCATAGCATAAGAGAGAGGACTAATCATTTATATATATAACATTCAATTGGTATTTTCATCAAACACTAATTAATGACTTTAATTTCTTTTAATACCACGAGTTAATGTTAATGGCTTAAACTTTCGGACCATTAACGTCCGATTCGATAGCTCTTCAACTTCTGCACATGCAGAAGAAACAATGGGTGACCCTTCATCTTTCGCATACTAGGCTAGATTTGGCCCTTCACCTTTCGCATACTAGGCTAGATCTGGCATACCAGGCTAGATCTGGCCCTTCACCTTTCGCATACTAAGCTAGCCTTTCGCATACTAAGCTAGATCGAGAAAAGAACGACTCTTCGCCTTTGTAACAATCTTGCATTGAAGGGCTAATCTAACATAGAAAACTTCAAAGCTCTCACATTCACATATGCAGAGATAGAGGAAATGTCAGAGGTGGATAATGATGTTGGGATGAGCAACTGAAAGAGGCTTGGAGAGGTCAATTTCCTGCATACATAAATGCTCGATGAACTGTCCTTTTTGCAACTTTAGTTAATTCAGTTGATGAAATGTTTATTGATTTCATAGTCAGTATTTTTATTAGCTGGTTTCTGATTTCATGATCCAAAGCATTCTCCCGAGGAGTGGAAACAAACACCATTCGTCAAGTTTATTGATTTCACCCCACTAAGCTTTCAAGAGATTCAGAAGCTATTGTACTTGAATCTGACTTTCAATTGCATACAAATATCTGCCTTTTTTTTTATTACACCGAACCATGCCCTTAATAGTTAAAAAGTGATGAGGAAACGAAGTCTTGTAGCTCCAATATAGAAGAGTTCTCATGATTTATGTTGACATATTGCCCTTGTGCATTTATTGATTAGTGCATATTATGAAATGTTTGCAATGCATTTCTCAATGACATGATGAACTTTTTGATGATTTTGATCTTTTCCTAATGGTCATGCAGGAAAAAAATAGCATGGTATACGGGGAAAGTTAAGGATGGTGAGGTGGGGCCCTTGGTCAAGTCAGTGTTGCTGCTGTTCATAATATCATCCAAGGAGATGACCTGCTCTGTTTACGTATGAGATTGGGTTCACGTCAGGAAGTGGGGCTATCGCCACGAGATTTTGTCCCAACTAACTATATTATGGAGAGGAATTCCACTTCTTTCTATTATAAAAAAAAAAAAAAAATTAACCCAGAGAAGTGTGTTATTTTGCCTCCTTGCACAGATGAGGTGATGCTTGGATGTGTAAATTGCCATTGTAAATGTGGTGATGGTCATTGTAAATGCTTTCTTTTTTGTTAATCAATGAAGCTTACCATTAATATTTATTAATAAATATTAGTCTTACGTGGTTGTCTTAATCAAACAGTAGAAAAAAAAATTATTTTGTTATTTTCATCCATTCGCATATAGCCTTCCAGTCTCAAGCAGTCGCTCATTATCTCATCCATTCAGCATCACGCAGTAAATTTATTTTGTTATTTCTCTGTTCGGATTATTTTCATAAATGGCAACTCTGGTGTAAGAATAGAGAGTAAAAAGTTAAAAGTAGAATCAGACAAATAACTTTGAAAAATCACTGGTTAGTTTTGTGTTGGGTGGTATGCTTGGATGACAGATCCCCTCCCCTCTGTAAGCAAAAAGTCAAATGGAGGAACCTTTGATTGATGGTACCATGCTCCAAAAACTGGTCCAAATTTTTTTTGAGAAAAGTCAAATGAAGGAACTTTCACAGCAACTGCCGAAGAAGAAAACTGCAACAAAGTAGAGGCCCATTGCAAGTCAAAGTCAAGTGAATGCCTCCTCCATTATAGATTCCAGAATCCAGGCGGCCGGAAAATCTCTTCTTGGTTGGGTTGGATCGGCTGTAGGATCTTGAGAGAAAGATGGCAGCGGCATACACAGTCGGTGGAGCATTCTTATCGGCTTCGCTTCAGGTATTGTTCGACAGGTTGAGCTCGCCCACTCTGCAGGAGTTTGGATTGCTGTGGGGCGTCGAGAAGGAGCTGAACCGGCTGCGCTGCACCCTCCTGAAGATCCTTTCAGTTGTCGAGGAGACTGAAATGAGAGACATCAGAGATCAGACCCTGAAGATGTGGCTCAAGGAGCTCAAAGATGCGGCTCATGATGCAGATGACGTCCTGGACGAGTTTGAAGCTGAAGTCCTCCGGCAGCAAGCGGAGAGGAGCAATCAGGTGAGTTGTTTATCTTCTCTCAGTCTCAATCATAAGATCTCGAGAAAGATGAAAGCGATCCGAGAAAGGCTAGATGACATAGCCAAGGACAGAGATGACCTGAAGCTAGGAGAGTTGAGGGATCATGGAAGACAAGACGAAGCAGCAAGGAGACAAGAGTCCAGTTCTTTAGTCGATGAATCTTGTGTATTTGGTCGGGAGAAAGATAAGGAAGACATATTAAAATGCTGCTGATTTCTGATAATTTGAATCAAGTTGATCATAGAAATGTCTCAGCACTACTAATAGTTGGTATGGCGGGGCTTGGAAAAACAACTCTTGCACAGCTTGTCTACAATGATCAAAGAATAAACAGCCACTTCCACCTAAAGATGTGGGTTCATGTATCGGAGGATTTTAGTGTTAGAAGGATCACCAGAGAGATCATGGAATCTGCTTCCAAGGGAGGGCATTCTGAACTCGCAAATTGGAATATGATTCAAGACAATCTCAAAGGAAAACTGCAAGGAAACCGGTATTTACTCGTACTAGATGATGTCTGGAATGACGATCCCAACCAATGGGAGCAAATATTCCTTCCCTTGATGTCTGGGGAACGGGGCAGCAAGATCTTAATAACAACACAAAACAAAAATGTGGCAAATATCATGGACAGGACTTCATTGTATTGCTTGGATGGCTTATTGGACCAAGATTGCTGGCTGATACTCAAAAGATTTGCGCTAGCAAATGGGAACTCTAACAGGCATCCAAAATTAGAAGAAATAGGCAAGGAAATAGTTAGCAAGCTTAAAGGCTTACCTCTAGCTGCAAAGATACTGGGAGGCCTCTTGTATTCCAAACTAGATGAAGACAGCTGGAGAATCATCTTGGAGAGTGAGATATGGGAACTGCCGCAGAATGCAGAACATATATTGTCAGCTCTAAGATTGAGTTATCAGCAACTACCTGCACATCTGAAGCAGTGTCTGGCATATTGCTCCCTGTTTCCAAAAGAACATAAATTCGAGAAACACAAGTTGATCCAAATGTGGATTGCACAGGGCTTCGTTCAACCTCAGGGAAGAAGACCAATCGAGGACATCAGAGGCGATTGCTTTGACAGTCTGCTGTGTCGGTCATTCTTCCAACAAGTTGAGGAAAGCTACTTCATGCATGATATGATCCATGACCTAGCACAATTTGTTTCTCTGGATGAATGTTTTAAAGTAGTGGATGGCAAGCTGCATAGAGTTCCCGAATGGGCTCTTCACTTGTCTCTGGTCTCTGATAATCTGGACCCAACAGCATTCAACAACATGCAAAAATTCAGAAGACTACGCACACTACTTTTCTTGCATGACTGCAAGTCTGGATTTGATCACATTCCTGAAGATTTGTTCATAAAGCTAAAATATCTACGAGTGCTAGACCTAAGTTATAATGACATAAAAGTTTTGCCAAATTCTATCGGCAATTTAAAGCATCTTCGTTATCTGGATGTCTCTTACACAAGCATTGCAGAACTACCCGAAACAACTGGAAACCTCTACAATTTGCAAACTCTAAAGCTTGAAGGATGCTCAGTTCTTTCTCTACCGAAAAGCATTACAAAATTGATCAACCTGCGAAACCTTAAAGCAAATGCTAAGTCGATTTCCACTATAGCTGGAATTGGAAGATTGACTCGCCTTGAAGAATTAGTGAAATTTAAGGTACATAAAGAGGGTGGACACAAGATAGCCGAGCTGAAAGATATGACAGAGCTTCAAAAGATTCACATTTTACAGCTAGAAAATGTGATCAACAAGGAAGAGGCTCAAAAGGCTAGGTTAAAGGATAAGAAAATCTTCATATATTGACATTGGAATGGACCCATAACCGGGAGAGCAATTCGACGGATGAACTTGATGGGGAGGTACTTAAAGGCCTTCAGCCGCATAAAAATCTGAGGGAACTGAACATTTGGTGCAATGCTGGTACCAAGTCTCCAAGCTGGATGAGAAACCATTTTCTCTCGAATCTAGAAATTCTTCACCTACAAAATTGCAAGAACTGGGAAGTCCTTCCCCCACTTGGACAGCTTCGTTTCCTCAGGTATCTAAAAATAAGTGGGATGGATAGAGTAAAGAAGGTTGATCGCTACTTTTATGGCACTGAAGAAACAGGGTTCCCATCTTTGGTCGAGTTGTCGTTTGATGAGATGCCAGAATGGAGGAGTGGTCCAGCGCAGAGGGAGGACAACCGTTTCCTACCTTGCAAGAGCTTCTAATCTTATCCTGCCCCATGCTGCAGAGAATGCCTCCACTCCCTCCTACATTAGCAAGGTTGTGGATAAGGAGAGTTGGATTGGTAGCTCTACCAGATCTATGGGGATGCCAGGGAATAAAACTAAACAGCAATGCACCTTCATCGCTTTCTAGCTTGGAGATCACTGAGTGTCCTAACCTAACTTCCCTAAGAGAAGGGTTTCTGCGACACTATTTGAGATCCTTTGAACAATTAATTATCGCTAGTTGTCCAGAGCTTGTCCATTCCCCAGAGGAGGAAGGAATACCTGCACTCCTCAGCCTCAAATCCCTGACTATGGAGAACTGTCCCAAGCTCGCAGCATTACTAGAGGAAAATTTACCTTTGCTTGCACATCTCAAAATCAGCGGCCATCTGGAACTCAGAATGAGTCTGCAGAATCTCACATCTCTCTATTCGTTGTCCATTTCCGACTGTCTGAACATATCATCTCTTCCAGAAGAAATGTTGTGTAACCTGACAGCACTAGAGGAACTGGCAGTTAGCTGCTGCAGTGAACTAGCAATGCTGCAGTTTCAGGCCCTTGTCTCCCTCAAGTACTTGACAGTTGATAACTGTCCCATGCTCAAGTCTTCTTCGCTTCTGCCATCCTCATCACTTGAATTTCTTGAGATCAACAATACTCCACTTGCTGGCCTCCTGCACAATCTCACCTCCCTCTTGGCTCTGAGAATCTATAGTTGTCCACAGATGACATCCTTTGCTAAGGAGGAGGAGGAGTTCCAAAAGCTGACATCTCTCCAAAGCCTACATATCAATGACTGTGCCAATCTCCAGTTTCTCCCAGCTGCATTAGATAAGCTTACTTCTCTTGAGTGTCTGTATCTAAATGACTGCCCACAGATCCAGTCACTGCCAGAGAATGGTCTTCCTACCTCACTTAACATTTTGGATATCAGAAGTTGCCCCATGTTGGAGGACCAATGCAGGAAAGATATAGGCCCTGATTGGCCTAAGATTGCTCGCATCCCCGACCTGCATATGCTGACCAGCAGTGAGTCTCACGTGGCTAATAAAACAGAAGAGATGCTGGAATTGCTAGCTTCCATCAGTTCTGATGATGCGGTTGCTTAAATTGGTGAGAACATGCACCTCCTGCAATCTTCAGATTCCACATTTGCAAATAATTTGTTATTCAGTGGAATCACTCCAAAGTTTGACATGACATGAAATATGAGACATGTGATAGCTAATAAATACACCTTAGGAATTCACAGAAACAATCACAAGGAAACAAAATTAATCCCGTTACTGTCAAGGAAATTGTTAGATTAGCAGGTTACTGTTCTACTTATAAAACCACAAAGACAAATACAATCCTTGCAAAACAAGTAGAAATTCAAGGAAACCCGATAAGAGATCTTTCCTATTTTCTTTTTCTTTTCTTGTTGATGATGCAGTTTTCTTGAAAGCCCATCTTTTAA
Source organism: Calamus simplicifolius (assembly GCA_900491605.1). Classification (NCBI taxonomy): domain Eukaryota; kingdom Viridiplantae; phylum Streptophyta; class Magnoliopsida; order Arecales; family Arecaceae; genus Calamus; species Calamus simplicifolius. The sequence goes on from UESW01000087.1 coordinate 58,921, forward strand.
TTTGATCTTTGAACCAATTATTCATCATCATAAAGACCAAACTAAATAAAATTGATAGATGAAAAGAGTATTTATAAGGTATGCCCAAGGGGAGGCAGCAATTTTTTTGTTAAGGGTGTGTTTGGTGTAGCTTAAAAAAAGTGCTTTTGTGACTTTTAAAAGTAAAAAAAATTCTTTCTAAAATAAGAAATGTTTGGTAACATCATCTAGAAAGTGTTTCTATGAGAATAAAAATGTCATAAAAGTGCTTTTAGGAGAAGCTAGAAAAAACAACCATCTATCTTCTCTTTTTCTTTTTCTAAAGCAGAAGCACTACCAAACATGCCCTAAAAGTAAAAAGCATTTGATGGTTGCTGAACATGAACTTGCAATGGCATGGCAACAATGGCATATACCACGTGGCACTTTGATCTCTTGTTATGATTTGTAATAGGAAGATGATGATGCATGTAACATGGTTGCTTTTGCTAATAGAAATCATCCTATTTCTTAAGGTTTTTCTTTTGGTACAAATTGCTTAAGTTTGATTAAATGAAAAGCACAAGCACCATAACTAATTTTACATAAGAAATAAAATTGGGTGTTTGATGAAGGATTAATACTAACTAATTCTTTTAATACATAACAATGGCATTTGTAGGGCGTATGGATAGCATCTTTTATTGAAGAAACAGTCGAAAGGTCATATTGCAGAGTCCATCTCATAACGCAGCAGGTTTAGTATTAATCTCTGAGAATGGAGTTAGATTTGCTGCATCAAAGTAACATTCTATTGTTATCACTCAGCCACAGGATGATATGAAAGGTATCATACACTTCCATATTGATCTTAATTGCTTGCTTGCTAAATGGAAAGCCCTTGACAAAGATTTCTTTGGTAATGACACAAAACTTTCTCAGGTGCCATAACGGATTCACATGATCAATGGTCTTTCCTCTCTTTGACTGGTTCTCATGGAAGCAAAAGTCCAATGTTTGTCTTATCAGTAGCTCTTGTTAAGCTGTCATAGGTGTTGAATTTGCAAGATATAATGTCATTAAACATCGTTCTTGTTGATGCTTGATCACCAGAAAGATAGAAAAATTTTCTTTGTGCAAGATCTCCGGCTGAAGGAAGAATGAAAAAATCCCCCTTTCCTCCTGGATTCCAACCCCTTTTATACTTCTTGAATTTTCGAAGAAAAAATCGCTCCCTGTCTTTCGTCATTATGCCGTCAGCTTCAAGTCATATTTCCCTTTCTTTTGCTTTTTCTTATCGAATGAGATTAATGTGTAAGATTAGTGTATAAAATTACTGGTCAGCCACAGCGAGGGCTTGCCACGTGACGGTTTACTGTTAATCAACACCAGAGGCATTAAGGGACTTACCCTGGAAGTCAAGGATCGTCATGATGGATTTCGATCTTTCCAAGGGAATGTCAGAGTTAGTGGAAAGTTATCTGGCTCTAAAACAGATGCTCAGTATCTCCTTTATTTGAGCTTTTCGATGAATGGTGACGTTTTGGCATTTGTCTTATCCAAGCCATTTAAAGCGCTATGATGTTTGATAATTCTTGGGCTCTGTTCCAGACACGACAGCTTGTAGCGTTAAGTGCTCCTGATATGAAATAGTTTTGAGGGGTCGGGGCATATAGCCCAAAGCAGGGGGCCGTCCAGGACCGGAAGGCCGCTCAGGACCTGAGGGCCACCCTTGACCGGGAGGCAGCCCAGAACTCGGGGACTGCCCAGAGCTTGGAGGCCATCCAGGACTTGGGGGCCGTCCGGGACCTGGGGGCCGCCCAGAACTTGGGGACCGCCCATAGCTTGGGGGCCGTCCAGGACCTGGGGGCTACCCAGAACCGAAGGCCGTCCAAACCCTGGAGGCCGTTCAGAACTCGGGGACCGCCCAGAGCTTGGGGGCCGTCCAGGACCTGGGGGCCGTCCAGAACCGAGAGGCCGCCTAGACCCTGAAGGCCACTCAGAACTCGGGGACCGCCCAGAGCTCGGGGGCCGCCCAGGACCTGGGGGCCGTCCAGGACCGAGAGGCCGCTCAGACCCTGGAGGCCGCTCAGAACTCGGGGATTGCCCAAAGTTTGGGGGCCGCCCAGACCCTGGGGGCTGCACAGAACCGAGAGGCTGCCCAGACCCTGGAGGCCGCCCAGAGCTTGGGGACCGCCCAGAGCTTGGGGGCCATCCAGGACCTAGGGGGCCGCCCAGAACCGAGAGGCCGCTCAGACCCTGGGGTCCGCCCAGGACCTGAGGACCGCCCAGGACCTGGGGGCCACCCTTGACCAGGTCCTGTGCCGAGGGTTCCAACGTATTCCCTGCGGACCTACCGTGTCTCGACCCGTATTTCGTTTCTTGACCATATCATATGCCCCCTCGCGCTCAGCCGCTTCGCACGTGCAGAAGGGGAAGGGGCGGAAAACCAAATTTAAATTTGTAAATACCATAGACTGACGTTTTAAAAAAAAGAAAAAGAAAACGAAGGCGCGTATCCCTAAGAGGATAGCGCCTTTTCGTCTGTCCGATCCCACTCAGGGGTCGCCGCATGGTTTTGTGGCGCTCGAGGGGTTATGTTCAAAAAATATATAAAAAGGGGTCCGTCCCCTTTACTTTCTCGCCTTTTATTGTTGTCACGTCTCCTATATCTTCATTCTTTCAAGCCCAGGTTAGTCGACCTTTCTTTGTCCTTTTTCTTCTTCATGGATCCTCATCAAAACGGAAAAGGCAAGAGCCCTCTGATCGAGCCCTCCCGCGAGGAGATTATCCAGGCACGCCGCCAAGCTCTCGGAGGCGTGACCATTCGAGGGGATCAACCAGCCCCGCGGCTAGCGTCTAGGGCATTACCCCAATCCCCTAGGGTTTTCTCTTCATCCACCAGCCATGAGGTAGGTCTCTCGGTAGCCATCTCTAAGTCCGCCGGTCCGACGGAGATTGCTTCAATCACGTCCTCTCAGGATCTTAGGAATCTTAGGGCCCGGTTTGAGATCCCCAGCAATATTCGTCTTTCGTTCCCCTCCCCGAAGATAGGGTCACTCTCCTGCAACCGGGGAAGGTCGCGCTGTACGAAGAGTTTTTCAAATGTGGCCTTCGACTGCCTTTGCATCCCTTCTTTGTAAATTTGTTAAATAGATACCATCTCATCCCGGCACAGCTTACCCCTAACTCCATCCGCATCGTCTTTTCATTTTTAGTGCTTTGCCATTTCCATGGGGCTCCCGCCCGGCTCTCCCTATTTAGGGCTTTGTATAGGATTCGGAATCCCATAAGGGATGGGTGGTGGAGTTTTGCGTCTAGGCCCAGGAGAGTCCTAGGGCTCAACCTCCCTTCCAAAATCAAGGGGTGGAAGTCGCGGTTTTTTACGCTCATCTAGAGGGGGTGGATGTGAACTGGGGTGTTCCTGATACCAGCTGTAATCAGAACTCGACTATCGAGGAGAGAAATCAGGAGTTGTTTAATATTCTGGTATCCACCGTCGTGCCCCTTAGTAAGGAACTGTTATCGGAGGATAACCTTTAGGGGATTGCGTCTATGCCGGTGTTGCTGCCTACAGCGCCCGGTGAGCTTCAAAGAGTTTTATTTTTGTCATCACTATCTTCCTCTCTTTTTTTTTTTTGGGTATATCGTATTCGAGTACGTGTATGAGAATGGATTTTAGCGCGCACCTTTTACTTACATGTGGCATCTCTAGGGCACTTTTTTGATTAACTTTGGATTCTCGATTTTGCAGCGATGAAGTTCTCTCAGGATGCGATAATATCAAGCCTTCGGAAGAGGAAAGGAAATGCCCGTGGCGCGACTAGGGCCGGGCCGAAAAGGCCTTGTCAAAGGGAGCCGGAACACTCGACCCAGCCTCCGGCAATTCTCCCCGAGGCGATATTAGTGGAGGAGGATGAGGGAGAGGAGAACCCCCCCGCCGGGATACCTATTAGGGGTCTCCCTGTGGAGGGCCTATCGGGGCCGCCTCCCCTCCCGCCAGAGATATTGGGGAGCCCTCCGGGAGCAAAGGGTTGGTCGAGACCTGCCCGCCAGACCTGCAGTCGCCAGAAGGAGCAGATGTTTCCGCTCCCCTGGACATCTCGAAGGATCCGCCTCAATCCTCAAAGATGCCCAGTCAGGGTATGGCGTATAAGAGCCGTTTATCAGAAACGGTTCTTAAACTCTCGGTTTTGCCCCGGTTTCAAGCCAAAATGAGGGGCTTGCCCCTGGAGGAATCTTTTGATACAATGTTTACAGCCGCGCTCCAGGTAAAATCATGGTCTCCCTCCTTTCTTTCCTTCCCGGTTTCTCTTCTTCCTCGATTACAGAATTACCGCACTCATCAACTATTTTTTAACGTAGATGTCCAACGGCCTTTTCGTACTCCGTGAGGATCTGGTCAATGCCAAGTCCAACAACGAAGGCATGAAGAAAGAATTATCGGAAGTAAAGGCCCGAGAATTGAAGGCGTCGCTTGACCTTCAGCCGTTCGGGAGGACAACCGTGCGTGGCGGGAGAGGGCCGAGAGGGAGCTGCAGACCCTGGACGCGAAACTATCTGAAACTAGGGCAAAGCTGCTACCGACTGAGGAAAAATTGAAGAAAGACATTCTCAAATTAGAATACACCGAAAACCGGGCTGACAACGCGGAGGCGGCGGCCCTTGATGCTGCAGAGAAGCTGGCCCTGGCCGAGAAGGAAACGAAGGAAGCCTTGGATAAGATGGCTATAACGGAGACAAAGGCTCAAGAAAGGGTGGCCGCGGCCGAGGCTCGGGTTCGGGAGGCCATCGAGGAATACAAAAGTTCCCCCGATTTCGCCTCGGAATTTCACGAGACTGTTATGGACGCCTTTGTCCAAGGCTTCGAGAGGTGCAAAAGAAGATTGTCCCGGCATTTCAAACTAGAAGATCTCGATCGTTTCCAGCCTGCAGATGATGAAGAAAATTCCGATGCTGAGGTTGAAGACACCGCCGATGAAGCAGTGATAGTGGAAGAATCTGCTGCCCAAGCGACTGCAGTTGAAGAGTCGAATACTGAGCCGACCACAATAGGTGAGCGTTCCAGGAATCAATAGGAACGCGGCTATGTCGGACTGTATCTCTTCTCCTGCTTCCTCTCTCTTTTTTTTTAACTGTGTCCTCGACAGACTCTTTTTGGTAAGCCGGCCAATGCCAGCTTGTAGGGGATGCTTTTTGAAGTTTTGTAACAGCTCGACTTTTAAATGAATGAATGTCAGTTCTTCATTCCTGTTTGTTTGTTATTGCAGTCGATTGGCTTATGGTATTTAACCATCATACATATAGGAAGTAAAGGGACTCGTCTCCCCCTTCGGCCCTTCGAGGCTTAATCCATAGATCAACGTTAGGTACGTCCCTAGGATCGTGGAGCCGCCGAGTTCTTTTCCAAGAACCATCTCGGGGGTAGTCGGATACCAACCCGAGAGTTCAACTCGCGGCCACCTAGGCCCTGGACTTGAACCTCCTCAGGGGTGTGCAATACCGGCCCGGGGGTGTCCTTAGGACCGTGGGGCCGTCGAGCTCCTTTTGAAGAATCATCTCGGAGGTAATCGGATACCAACCCGAGAGTTCGACTCGCGGCCGCCTAGGCCCTGGACTTGAACCTCCTCAGGGGTGTGCAATACCGGCCTGGGGGTGTCCTTAGGACCGTGGGGCCGTCGAGCTCCTTTTGAAGAATCGTCTCGGGGTAATCGGATACCAACCCGAGAGTTCGACTCGCGGCCGCCTAGGCCCTGGACTTGAACCTCCTCAGGGGTGTGCAATACCGGCCCGGGGGTATCCTTGGACCATGGGGCCGTCGAGCTCCTTTTGAAGAATCGTCTCGGGGGTAGTCGGATACCAACCCGAGAGTTCGACTCGCGGCCGCCTAGGCCTGGACTTGAACCTCCTCAGGGGTGTGCAATACCGGCCCGGGGGTATCCTTAGGACCGTGGGGCCGTCGAGCTCCTTTTGAAGAATCGTCTCGGGGGTAGTCGGATACCAACCCGAGAGTTCGACTCGCGGCTGCCTAGGCCCTGGACTTGAACCTCCTCAGGGGTGTGCAATACCGGCCCGGGGGTGTCCTTAGGACCGTGGGGCCATCGAGCTCCTTTTGAAGAATCGTCTCGGGGGTAGTCGGATACCAACCCGAGAGTTCGACTCGCGGCCGCCTAGGCCTTGGACTTGAACCTCCTCAGGGGTGTGTAATACCGGCCCGGGGGTGTCCTTAGGACCGTGGGGCCGTCGAGCTCCTTTTGAAGAATCGTCTCGGGGGTAGTCGGATACCAACCCGAGAGTTCGACTCGCGGCCGCCTAGGCCTGGACTTGAACCTCCTCATGGGTGTGCAATACCGGCCCGGGGGTATGCTTAGGACCGTGGGGCCGTCGAGCTCCTTTTGAAGAATCATCTCGAGGGTAGTCGGATACCAACCCGAGAGTTCAACTCGCGGCCGCCTAGGCCTGGACTTGAACTTCCTCAGGGGTGTGCAATACCGGCCCGGGGGTATCCTTAGGACCGTGGGGCCGTCAAGCTCCTTTTGAAGAATTATCTACAAGAAATATTTGAAAGTGTACATTTATTGACTCCTTAGCTAAATACACCTATTACATTATTAATGGTATTGCCGGAGATTGCCCGCGTTCCATGTTCGAGGGATCGGTTGTCCACTTAAGTCTTCGAGTCGGTATGCTCCACGATGAAGGACTTCTGCGACTCGGTAGGGCCCTTCCCAATTCGGGGACAACTTGCCCCCTTCCGCCGGTTTAGATATTTCAGCTCTTCTAAGGACCAAGTCTCCCTGGCGGAAGCTTTTCGGATGGACGCAAGCATTATAATGTCTCGCTACTCGTTGTTGGTAGGCCGCCATCCTGACTTGAGCTCGGTCCCTTACTTCGTCAATGAGATCGAGACTGGCTCTTAAGTTAGAGAGATTGTCAGCTTCATCATACGACTCCACCCGAATACTAGGCAGGCCAATCTCGACCGGGATAACAGCTTCGGAGCCGAAAACCAGGTTGAAAGGCGTTTCTCCTGTTGGCGTCCTAGGAGTCGTGTGGTAGGCCCAGAGCACGCTCGGGAGTTCTTCCACCCATCTTCCCTTAGATGTGTCCAGCCTGGTTCTCAGCCCTCGTAGTATCATACGATTCGTGACTTCGGCTTCTCCATTGGACTGCGGATGGCCGACAGAGGCGAATCGATGAGTAATGCCGAAATCAGCACAGAAGGCTTTAAAGGCAGTATTATCGAACTGCCGGCCGTTGTCAGTGACAAGAGTATGAGGTATGCCGAATCGACAGACGATAGATTTCCAAAGAAAAGCTTTGACCTTGGCTTCAGTGATCCGGGCGAGCGCCTCAACCTCAACCCACTTAGTGAAATAATCAATAGCCACAAGCAGGAATTCCGCTGCCCTGACGTCGGTGGGAAAGGGCCGAGGATGTCCATGCCCCATTGGGCAAAAGGCCATGGGGCGAAGAGAGGACTCAATAAGGAAGCCGGCTGCCGCTGAATACAAGCATACCGCTGACATTGGTCACATCTCTTCACTAGCTCAGTAGCATCCTCCTGCATGGTTAGCCAATAATATCCTTGTCGGAGAGCTTTACGTGCCAGAGATCTGCCCCCCGAATGATTTCCGCATATGCCTTCATGATTTCCCTAAGAATATAATCCACGTCTGTTGGGCCGACGCATTTAAGAAAAGGCTGGGAAAAGGATTTCTTGTAGAGTTGGCCGTCCAACAATATAAATTTGGAAGCTCTCCGTTTAAGCAGCTTGGCTTCTCCATGATCGGCCGGGAGGACGCCGTCTTTCAAGTATTGGATATAGGCATCCATCCATGTTTCCTCCTGTGTAACTGGCAGAACTTCTTCCATGGCTTCGATACTAGGTATCTCCAGGTACTCAATATAAGTTTTGCCCATGGCGTTATCCGCTGATGTGGCAAGCCGGGCCAACATATCAGCTCTGGCATTCTCCCCTCTAGGGATGTAACTGATGGTGAAGCGATCTAGTAAGGGGATTAACAGATTCACCTTGCTTAGATACCGAGACATAATGGGATCTCGGGCCTCGTACTCCCCGGCCACTTGGGCAGAAATGAGTTGTGAGTCAGTAAAAGCTCGGAGACGCTTGATTCCTAGCCCATGCGCCAGTTTAATTCCGGCTAACAAGGCTTCATACTCAGCTTGATTGTTAGTGGTTTCAAAGAGGAAACGGAGAGCATACTCCAACACCACGCCCTCCGGGATGGCAAGGATAAGGCCGGCTCCACTTCCCTGGGAGTTAGAGGCCCCATCGACGTGGAGGATCCACGCCCCATCACTCTCCTCACCGACATCTGAAGGAATTTGGGGGGAATCTTCTTGATGTTTCTCAGACCAAGTACACTCCACCAAGAAATCGGCTAAGACTTGGGATTTCAGTGCGGCCCGGGGTTGGAAGGATAAGTCGAACTCCCCTAACTTGATGGCCCACTTAGCCAATCGGCCGGATGTGTCAGGACGGGACAAAATGGTTCTAAGGGGCTGATCGGTGAGTACAATTATAGGATGAGCCTGGAAATATGGTCTGAGCTGCCGGGCGAAGATAACCAAAGCGAAAATAACCTTCTCCGTTTTGGAATACCTTTCTCCGCGCCATGGAGTACTTTGCTAGTATAATATACAGGTTTCTGAATGGCATGGTTGTCGATGCGCACCAAAACGGAGCTGACGGCCTCTGAGGAAGTCGCAAGATAAAGGAAGAGCTTTTCTCCTTCCTCAGGTTTAGACAATAGGGGCGGCGTGGATAAGAATTCCTTAAGCTCACCAAAAGCTCGCTGACAATCCTCCGTCCATTCAAAACCGTCTGCCCTGCGTAAAACTTTGAAGAAAGGCAGACACTTCTCCGTTGATCTTGACAAAAATCGGCTCAGCGCTGCTATCCTTTCGGTAAGCTGTTGTACCTCCTTCTTACAGGCTGGTGGCCTCATATCAAGAATGGCCTGAATCTTCTCCGGTTTGCCTCAATTCCCCGTTGGGTCACCAGAAAACCCAAGAATTTCCCTGCGGTAACTCCAAACGCGCATTTGCGCGGGTTAAGCTTGATTCTATGGAGTCGGAGGTTATGGAAAGTTTCCTCCAGATCAGTGATATGGTTGGCAGCACAAGTGCTCTTCGTCAGCATATCGTCCACATACACCTCCATATTACGGCCGAGCTGACCTTTAAAAACTTTATTCATCAGCCTTTGGTAGGTGGCTCCAGCGTTCTTTAATCCAAAGGGCATTACTTTGTAACAATAAATGCCCTTCTCAGTAACAAAAGAGGTATGTTCTTCATCCGAGGGGTTCATGTTTATCTGATTATACCCCGAAAAGGCATCCATGAAACTAAGAAGTTCGTAGCCGGAAGTAGAATCCACCAACTGGTCGATCCGCGGCAATGGAAAACTGTCTTTAGGACAGGCTTTGTTAAGATCAGTATAGTCAATGCAGATTCTCCATCCCCCACTGGTCTTCCGGACCATGACCACATTAGCTAGCCAGTCAGGGTATTGTGCCTCTCGAATATGGCCGGCCATAAGCAATTTGTCCACTTCTTCATCTATAGTTCTCTGCCGCTCAGGAGCAAAACTCCTTTTTTTCTGACGGACCGGCCGGCATTCTGGGTTGATATTAAGCCGGTGAGTGATCACCTCCGGGGAATCCCAACCATGTCTGTCACTTTCCAAGCAAAGATATCTGCATTCGCCTGCAAGAAGGTTAGGAGCTGACTCCGGGCTTCAGGAGAGAGGAGTTCGCCGATTTGCACAATCTTGCCTGGGTCGCCCCCTAAGGGGCAAGACACCAAACGCTCTGCCGGTTCCCCCCTCCGCTCGGTCTCCCTGGGGTCGAATGACTCGGCAGCCGGGGGAACCGCAACCGTCTGAGGACTGGGAGCTAGATGATAACAGGGTCTGACTGAGTCTACCTCCCCATGCATCTCGCCAATTCCTTGGTTGGTAGGGAATTGCACCAGTAGACGTTTAGTGGATATAACCGCATCTAGCATATTTAATCCTGGACGGCCAAGAATGGCATTGTATGTCAGGGGCACCCGGGCTACCAAGAAGTCCAGCATCACCGTGCTCTGACGCGCGGCGACCCTGCCGTAGCAGGTAGGGTGATTTCGCCCTCCACCTGTATGGAATCTCCTGTGAAGCCAACCAGAGGAGCAGCCACAGGTCGAAGAGAGTCGAGAGATAAACCCATTCGAAGAAATGCATCATAAGTAAGCACGTTGGCGGAGCTCCCGCTATCTATTAAAATCCTTCTTACAGGATGCTTAGCGACGTCATAGAGACGACGACGCTATCATCTTTTACAATACTTCCACCAGTTATATCTCCCCTAGAAGGGGTTACATTTTCTAACTCTCCCTCTCCTCTCGGCCTCTTATGAAGCGATGCTCCTCCATGGGCAATCATTCCCACCATTCGCTCCGTAGGGGCATTATCGATGTTGGCCTGAGGCGGAGGAGGGCCCATCAAAGCTGGTACAGGCGGAGTCTCCTTCTTCTGGATGTACTGCCCCAGATATCCCCTTTGTATAAGCTCTTCAATGGCCTGCTTCAGATTGCGGCACTCCTCAGTGTCGTGGCCGTAATCTCTATGGAAGCGGCAGTAGCGGCTTCTATCACGTACAGCACCTTTCTTCAAGGGAGGTGGATGCCGCAGATAAGGCTCATTTTCAATCTCCATGAGGATATGGGCCCGGGGTGCAAGGAGAGGTGTAAGATGATCTTCTCTGGGGGCCAAGCTCTTGCGGCGGTCAGCTGGTCGGCGCGAGGGTTCAGACTTCTTGGGAGAGGGCCCGCTTGACTCCGGGCGAGCTGGCCTCTTCCCAGTCCTTCCTTCGATGCCCCTTCTCGACGAATCGGCCTCGTCGGCACGGATGTACTTCTGCGCATGACTCAAGAGGTCAGCATAAGAGCAGGGAGGCCTTTTGTCCAAAGAGTAGGTGAAACGGAAGGGACGGAGCCCCCGCTTCAAAGCCAGAGTAGCCACAGCATCGTCGAGGTGATAGACTTCCAGAGCCGCCACCTTGAATCGGGTTATAAAGTCCTTCAGAGATTCTCCATTTTGTTGCTGCACAGAGAACAAGCTGTCTGCCACTCGGGAATCTTCCGACAAGCGTCAAAATGAGCTAGGAAAGATCTTTCCAATTGTCGGAAGGAGTCAACGCTGCGCGCAGGCAGACGAGAATACCAGGCACGAGCGCCTTTCGGAGTGTAGCTGAAAAAGCAATACATAAGAGGGCATCAGTCGCCCCTTGAACCTGCATAATAGCCTTATAACTTTCCAGATGATCCAGAGGGTCGGTGGTGCCATCATAAGGGTCAAGTTGAGGAAAACGAAACCTCCAGGAATAGGTTCCTCCATAATTCGCCGAGTAAGAGGAGGACGGGTGTCGTAATCCGACCCCGCTGATTGTTAATTCTTTGGCTAAGTTCTTCCAATCTCCGGTCTTGTTCATCGAGATGCCTCTCCATCTGATCAACCATCTTTCCTCCAGCTGGCTCAGGGGAAGAAGATGAAGACCGGCGACACCACTGGCGGTGCTCCATTTGTGGCTCCTTACCCCGTCGCCGCCTGGCAGGTGGACTACCCGAGGAGCGGATAAGGGAGCGCGATCCACCCCGGGAGCCTTGAGAATGAAACGCCGCCGAGGCGTAGGGGTGGAGAGGCCTTGTAGGAGGGGATCTTCCTCGGGTAGACTGCCGGCTAACAGGGGTGGCCGATCTAGAATGCAAAGGTGTCTCGAACCGCCATCTGGCCCCTCTGGAATGTTGCTCCTGCAGTTGCTGGACCATCCCAACAAGGGTTTGAACTTGCTGTGTGAGGGTGGCCAACTGGTCTTGGGGAGTAGCTGATACCGGTGGTGGTAAGGAAGCAGCTGGAGGGCTTGGCCGGACCAGCTCGGTTGGGTCAGGGGTTCCCTCAATCCGATCAGGAGATGAGAGATGCCCCCTAGATCCCTGGGAAAGGTCTTCCTCCGGAGATCTAGTCTTCATGCTGGGAAGATCAGAGCTATCTGAAGGAGTCGAAGGTTCGCCCCCTTCCTGGCGCGCCAATCTGTTGATGCTTGATCACCAGAAAGATAGAAAAAATTTCTTTGTGCAAGATCTCCGGCTGAAGGAAGAATGAAAAAATCCCCCCTTTCCTCCCTGGATTCCAGCCCCTTTTATACTTCTTAAATTTTTGAAGAAAAAATCGCTCCCTGGCTTTTGTCATCATGCCGTCAACTTCAAGTCATATTTCCCTTTCTTTTGCTTTTTCTTATCGAATGAGATTAATGTGTAAGATTAGTGTATAAGATTAGTGGTCAGCCACAGCGAGGGCTTGCCACGTGACGATTTACTGTTAATCAACACCAGAGGCATTAAGGGACTTGCCCTGGAAGTCAAGGATCGTCATGATGGGTTTCGATCTTCCCAAGGGAATGTCAGAGTTAGTGAAAAGTTATCTAGCTCTAAAACAGGTGCTCAGTATCTCCTTTATTTGAGCTTTTCGATGAATGGTGACGTTTTGGCATTTGTCTTATCCAAGCCATTTAAAGCGCTATGATGTTTGATAATTCTTGGGCTCTGTTCTAGACACGACAGCTTGTAGCGTTAAGTGCTCCTGATATGGAAATAGTTTTGAGGGTCGGGGCATATAGCCCAAAGCAGGGGGCCGTCCAGGACCGGAAGGCCGCTCAGGACCTGGGGGGCCACCCTTGACTAGGGGGCCGCCCAGGACCTGGGGGCCATCCTTGACTGGGAGGCCGCCCAGAACTCGGAGACTGCCCAGAGCTTGGGGGCCGTCCAGGACTTGGGGGCCGTCCGGGACCTGGGAGCCGCCCAGAACTCGAGGACCACCTATAGCTTGGGGGCCGTCCAGGATCTGGGGGCCGCCCAGAACCGAGAGGCCGCCCAAACCTTGGAGGCCGCTCAGAACTCAGGGACCGCCCAGAGCTTGGGGGCCGTCCAGGACCTGGGGGCCGCCCAGAACCGAGAGGCCGCCCAGACCCTGGAGGCCGCTCAGAACTCGGGGATCGCCCAGAGCTCGGGGGCCGTCCAGGACCTGAGGGCCGCCCAGAACCGAGAGGCCGCCCAGACCCTGGAGGCCGCTCAGAACTCGGGGACCGCCCAGAGCTTGAGGGCCGTCCAGGACTTTGGGGCCGCCCAGACCCTGGGGGCCGCCCAGAACCGAAAGGCCGGTCAGACCCTGGAGGCTGTCTAAAACTCGGAAACCGCCCAGAGCTTGGGGGCCGTCCAGGACCTGGGGGCCGCCCAGAACCGAGAGGCCGCTCAGACCCTGGGGGCCGCCCAGGATCTGAGGACCGCTCAGGACCTGAGGGCCACCCTTGACCAGGGTCCTGTGCCAAGGGTTCCAACATATTCCCCGCGAACCTACCGTGTCTTGACCCGTATTTCGTTTCTTGACCATATCAGTTCTCATCGGAACAAATATAGAAATTAAATTTGCTTGTTGTCTTATGTTTGCATCACCATGCAAAAGAGTAACTCTAGCTTTAACAAGCGAGTTCTTACCTATGAAAATGACATCAATATGGTCCTGTTCTGACAATCAAATGTAGCTTAATAATTCATCATCAGCTTCAAATTTCTCCACAACTTCCATTTGCAATTTGCAAATCATGCCTGAAGAACAAGATCAATCAAAACAAAACAAAATCACAACTTTGTTTGTTCATTTAGAAACTATAGCCACTGAATACCAACGTTATATATCAATGAAAAAAGAAGATAACAGAGGATTGGAGTAAAATAAGTTACTCGGCAAACTTGAACGAACAGTTGGCGTGCAGAATGATATGTCCTTCGAGCAACCTGATACAGACGAAGTTCGAAATCCTCTGACACCAGACAAGTGTTTGTTTTCTAAACTCGCTACAATATTTCTCCAGTGATTGCATATTTTGTAAGCAATTACCTTCTGGACTCGCCCTGTTTGTTGTCTGTGCTGAGGCTGGGAGCTAACGGAAGAGTGTGGTAGTCATGAAGAGGACAGCTTAGGACACCAAAGACAGAGAGAAAAGCACGCTGAGAGAAGACGAGAATCTACCCGCCCTGGCTTCCTTCGGTCCACTGGTCCCGTTTGGTTTCTACCAAGTACACTCTCGAGTAGAGGTGGGCACTGGGCCGTGCCGCCCATGGCACGGCACGGCCCAGGCACTGATGGGCCGTGCCAGGCACGGCCCGGCACTGCTACAGTACCGGGCCGTGCCGGCACGGCCCAGTTTACCGGGCCGTGCCGGGCCTAGAAAATTTTTTCTGTTGGCCCAGCACGGCACGGCCCATGATGGGCCTGGGCCGGCCCATCGTGCCGTGCCGGCACGGCCCACCTGGGCCGTGCCTGGCACGGCCCAGGTGGGCCTGAGCCGTGCCAGGCACGGCCCAGGTGGGCCTATGCCGTGCCGGCCCAGGTGGGCCGTGCCAGGCATGGCCCAGGTGGGCCTGTGCCGTGCTAGGCCCATGTGGGCCATGCCAGGCACGGCCCAGGTGGGCCTGGGCCGTGCCAGGCACGGCCCACCTGGGGCCTGGCCCATGCACAGCTAAAATAAAAAAATTTATAAAAAATATAATTTTTTTTTGATAAATTAAAAAATTATTAGGAATAAAGAAATTTTATTAATATAAAGCCACCATAATGGTGGGGGTTTGGCACAGACCCCTACCAGTTTATTAATTTAAAATTAAAATGGTACAAAAAGGAGGGGGCTAGGCCTGACCTCTAGAACATAATACAATAAGTAAGAAGAAAAAAATAGAAAGATCGCAACCATCGGATCATCGCCGATCGGATGGATCGCAACCGTCGGATCGATCATCGCCGATCGGGATCATGGCTTGGATTGATCACAACTGTCGGATCGTCTTCGATGGGATAGATCGCAACCGTTGGATTGATCATCCCCGATCGAGATCATGGCTTGAATCGATCGCAACCATCGGATCGTCTTCGATCGGATCGATCGCAACGGTTCGATCGATCATCACCAATCGGGATCATGGCTTGGATTGATTGCATCCGTCGGATCGATCATCGCCGATCGGGATCATGGCTTGGATCGATCACAACCGTCGGATTGATCATCGCCGATCAGGATCATGGCTTGGATCGATCGAAGACATCGGATCATCTCCGATCAGATTGATCACAATGGTCCGATCGATCATCACCGATCGGGATCATAGCTTGGATCGATCGCAATCGTCGGATTGTCTCCGATTGGATAGATCGTAACCGTTCGATCGATAATAGCATATCAGGATCATGGCATGGATCGATCGCAACCGTCAGATCATCTCTGATCAGATCGATCATCACCGATTGGGATCATGGCTTGGATTGATCGCAACCGTCGGATCGTCGCCGATCGAATGGATCGCAACCGTCAGATCGATCATCGCCGATCAGGATCATGGCATGGATTGATCGCAACCGTCGGATCGTCTCTGATCGGATCGATCGCAACCGTCGGATTGATCATCCCTGATTGGGATCATGGCTTGGATCGATCGCAGACGTCGGATCATCTCCGATCAGATGGATCGCAACAGTCCGATCGATCATTGTCGATCGGGATCATGGCTTGGATCGGTCGCAACCATCGGATCGTCTCCGATCGGATGGATCGCAACTGTTGGATTGATCATCACCGATCGGGATCATGGCTTGGATTGATCACAACCGTCGGATCATCTCCGATCGGATTGATCGCAACCGTCGGATTGATCATCGCCGATCGGGATCATGGCTTGGATCGATCCAGACGTCGAATCATCTCCGATCGGATGGATCGCAACCGTCGGATTGATCATCGCCGATCGAGATCATGGCTTGGATCGATTGCAGACGTCGGATCATCTCCGATCAGATGGATCGCAACCGTCGGATGATCATCGCTGATCATGATCATGGCATGGATCGATCGCAGACATCGGATCGTCTCCGATCGGATTGATCGCAACAGTCCGATCGATCATTGTCGATCGGGATCATGGCTTGTATCGATCGCAACCATCGAATCGTCTCCGATCAGATGGATCGCAACTGTTGGATTGATCATCGCCGATCGGGATCATGGCTTGGATCGATCACAACCGTCGGATCATCTCCGATTGGATGGATTGCAACCATCGGATCGATCATCCCCGATCGGGATCATAGCTTGGATCAATCGCAACCGTCGGATCATCTCCGATCGGATTGATCGCAACGATCCAATCGATCATCGTCGATCGGGATCATGGCTTGGATCGATCGCAATCGTCGGATCATCGCCGATCGGATGGATCGCAACTATCGGATCGATCATCCCCGATCGGGATCATGGCTTGGATCGATCGCAACCGTCGGATCGTCTCCGATCGAATTGATCGCAACGGTCCGATCAATCATCGCCGATCGGGATCATGACTTGGATCGATCGCAACCATCGGATCATCGCCGATCGGATGGATCGCAACCGTCGGATCGATCATCGCCGATCAGGATTATGGCATGGATCGATCGCAACCGTCGGATCATCTCCGATCAGATCGATCGTAATCGTCAGATCCATCATCGCCGATCAGGATCATGGCTTGGATCAGCTGGCTGGTGCCTAGGTGCACAGTGTGCTCCTGGCACCAGCCGTGCCATGGCACGGCCTACAAAATGGCCCAGCAGGGCCGTTCTGGCACGGCCCAGTAGGGCCATGCCATGGCACGGCCCAGCAGGGCCGTTGCTGGCCGTGCCAAAATGGCCCTTCTGGGCCGTGCCATGGCACGGCCCAGCAACGGCCCAGCAGTGGCCCTGCTGGGCCGTGCCATGGCACGGCCCACAAAATGGCCCAAAAGGGCCGTGCCATGGCACGGCCCAGCAGGGCCACTGCTGGGCCGTTGCTGGGCCGTGCCATGGCACGGCCCAGAAGGGCCGTTTTGGCACGGCCCAGCAACGGCCCTGCTGGGCCGTGCTAGGCACGGCCCATGACGGGCCGTGCCAGGCACGGCCCGTGGCCCATTTCTTGATGGGTCACGGGCCGTGCCGAATTTGAATTTTTTTTTAGTGGGCCGTGCCTGGCACGGCCCATTTGTTAATGGGCCGTGCCAGGCATGACACGGTAATTTCTCTGGCACGACGGGCCTGGGTCGTGCCTGGCACGGCACGGCCCAGTGCCCATGCCTACTCTCGAGGGGAACGGCAGAGCTCCTTTCGCTTTCTCTTCTCGTAGTAATCCTCCAGACTCCAGTGAGCCCATCGAGGCCGGCTCAGAATAAATCTATTCTTCTCTCGTAGTAGAATAAACCATAAAGTTTCCAGCTGACCTAAATTAAACTGAACTCATTCTGGCCTAACGGTGGAATCATACTCCGTTACGAGTCCTTAGGAATTAAAATAATAAACCTGCTACCGTATTGTCTCAAGGAGTGAATCTAGTCTTTTTTTTTTTTTTTCTTCTTCTTCTTCTTTTTTTTCTTTTCTTTTAACCTCATAGAAAACATGAAGCTGGATAAAATATTTTATTCACATAAAAAAATTATTGTAATTAAAGACCAAATCTGACGAGATCCAAGTAATCGCTCTGGCGAAAAGTTACTAGTGTTTGCTACAGTATTTTTAGCACGCACGACTCTTAAAGCAAGCTTTGGTATTTTTTTCTTGCTTTGAGATTTGTATTTCCGACGAGGCTCTGATTTAATTACCGATAAAATTGTCATCATCTTCGATCATCTTTGTCTGGGTTATGGCTGCTCCGTCTCTGGAGGTGTTTGATGGGGCCAGGACTACCGGATTTGCTTTGCGCCGAGCTCCTTCTAGCCGTTTCGAATGGGTTTCTTCATCTCCCTCTCCGATTGAAGTAGCTGAGCTTGAGCGGCTGTTTTTGGATATCATTCAGGTTTCAGTCCAGCTTTTGGAGGATGAAGCCAGGTCATGGGTGAACCAGACGATTTTAGCCCGGAGCTTCTTCCGATGGGTTCCGCCAAAGGTAATCGTCCGAGAATTCCACCGAGCAAGGATAGTCCATGAGGTTGAGGCTATTACATTAGCTCACCGGCACTACATATTTTGTTTTGCTGATTCCCATGCCAAAGATCTTGTTTTGGGAAGATGGTGGGTGGTTAATGAACAGCTGATTGCGGAGTGGCAAGCTGAGTTCATCCCGGCGGCTGACACCCTCCTCAACGCCCTGCTTTGGATCAGACTGCCATTGTACTGTATGATGCTTCATTGGTTTGGTTGAGCAATATTAATTTTGCTAACTCAATGTGACAGCTTTCCATGTTAGTACCAGTTAAGGATATCATTATCGCTGTTCTGAAGCCCATCTTTTATAGCCCTGTGTTTCAGGTGGCAGTTTGGTCCAGAACTGGTTCTCTTAGCATCATCAAATTTCCTTTTCTGTCTCTGATCAGTGAAGCAAATTCAATCCAATCCAATGAGAGTGCTTTATCCAGTTGACTGGACTGGTGCTCCTTTCGGATTTTTGAAACAATCGGAGTGTTTGAGAATTTCTTTATTTTCTTGTTTTAGGACTTCTCTGGGCCTATCTTACCCTCAACCAAAATATATTCTCAGATCATGGCATGTGATGTCAATGGCAACTATGATTAAAATTTGTGAATGCTCATGAGTTTGGAGTCAAACTAAGAGGAACAGAAGATGTATTCGTACTTAATACATTCATACATTCATACATAATACATGCATACATACATATCCACATACATTAATATATGCATATATATATATATGCATATATTAATGTATATATATATATATATATATATATATATAGAAGAGTCAGAAAAAGTTGTGAAACTAGGTTTTGCTAAATCTTTCGTTGATAGCAAATGCAGATGCTAATAGGATTAATGGCTAGAAGGGATCCTTAAATCCAGCCACAGATGGCTGGGATAAGAGTTCTTAGTTATTGTTAGCTACTCTTCATAATATAATGATGAAATTAATTTTAGTATATCTTTCAAAAATCAAAGCAGCATGCATATTCTATTCTGAAATGAGTACACTGCTATTAAGGGACATTTGCTTTTTCTGGTAGGCTCCTGTTATTTCCTTGGTACCTATAATCACCAAACCAATGGTGGAGATCCGACATCAATAAATTAGGTCTTTCTTGTTTGGAATGCTGAATACAGCAGCCTATAAATTGAAATGCCTTCTAAGATATTAAAAGCATGTTATATTGAAGATATCCCATGATGTATTAATTAATTGAATATGTGCCAGCCTTTAAAAAAAATGAAACTGTTCAAACCTTTTTTACTGCTTGACTTTGATTTTTTTTAACCTGCTTCTTAAACTCCTTTGATACTTTTAGTCCTAACAATTTTATTTTGAATTTTTCAGAAAGGTTATCTGGTTAGGAGATCTAAATTATCGCATCAATTTACCATATGAAGGAACACATGAACTCATTTTTTAGAAGGATTGGCCTAAGCTGGTTGAGAAGGATCAGGTAATTAACAACATTATTCCGCCCATATCACATTTCACTGATTCTTCTACAAGCATCTGTATCATGGAGTATTGCTTATTTCTGAATTTCTAATGTACTCTGCCATGATGATCCAAACTGAAAAGCGGTGGCTTATTCTTCTCAAGATGAAATTTGAAGAGTTTTCAAATGTCCTTTTCCTCTTTTATCATATCATGATCGTATAATATATGTTGATCTCATCTGCGGCTTAACTGGTTGACTGGAGCATTTGTAATCTTAAGGCTGTGGGTCATAATTTACTACTTGATCCATGAAATTTCTATTCTGTTACTTCATCAATGACTTCTCTAATAGGAAAAAATCATTGAAACTTGCTGAAATTGATTAGTGTTGTGGTTAGTATATACTGAAATTACCAAAAGGATTTGAAACCAAATGGTTTCATCTGAAAGTGATTAAAACTCAGAATCTGAAGATTTAAATTGATTTTAGCTAAAATTGATGTAAAAGGGTAATATTGTGGAACTCCAACCCTTTAATAGTTATCATATCTATGCACACTTGTCAAATATTAGGTGTGTTCATTGATTAAGCCCTAGCAACTGTACTATGTCATTATAAACTCTAAAGCCCACTATGTAAAAGATCCAATATAACCATTTTTAGGGTGAAGCACATTGGATAGCCTAGATTGGGTAATTCTCTTACTTTTTATATTTGAAGCTGAAAATGAACAAAATAATAGGAGGATAGAACATAGGATGCACCAAGTACACTTGAGTTGGTTGCTTTGGAACATCAACCAAATAAAAACTGGAGGGAAAATCAAGTTAAATTGAAATTTGACAAAATAAAAAAAAAGAAGTGTATGCATTGGCTACATCAGCATGCACCCTCATATTACTCTACATAATGTCGTGTTGTTAAAAAGCATAGGGCACATTTAAGCACAAAGGGCTCTTAAAAGTCTAGGCACAAGGCGCAAAGTGCAAGTGTATGCCTAAGCGAAGTGAGGTGTATGTTTTTAAAATAAATAATAGAATAATTTATATAAGTAAGATTTATAATACTGAATAGAAAAGGCTAAAAAAAATCATAATAGTAGTATATGTAGCTTACTAGGCATCTTCTTTCTTAAATAAAATCTATAGTCCATCGATGTCTTTCCTCCTCTTTCTCATACAATAACATAATTTTTGGCATTCCATCTCTTTTTTTTTTCGATTTTTAACTTCTTGTAAGGTAAAAAAAAATTGCATATGAGATGATGCATTATAAAGACAACATAATCTAATAAAAAACATTATAAATATAGCTTATGAAGAAAGAAGAGCCTTTCTTCCATCTCAAATCACATCAAAATGCATACTTTTTTTTTTGTCTCATGTGCTACTATATGAATGCCCCTTAGCTAAGGTATAAGAAATGCCTAACCCTTGATGCCTTGTAGTAAGATGCACCTTAGAGGTATCAGAAGTGCTTAATCTTTGGTGCCTTGCATCTCATGCCTTAGGCACGCCTTTAACAATATGATCATGGTGTCAAAAATTGACAAGAATAAAGAGGGAATCAAACAAATTGTATATAATTTTTTTCTTTATGGCTTTGTCATGGATTTAGCTAACAATCTATGGTTAATATGAAAGACCTCGTTATGCTGTAGGAGATAGTCATAGAATTGCATATGTTGGATGATTAGAGTCTAAGTAGTCAACAATTAAAATGGGATTTGTGCGAGATTTCTTAAATCTATTATAAAGTTTAGTTTATAGTCCAACTTACTAGTCATAGTGAGCCCATAAAGGTAGTTGGTTAGGGTATTTCTATCAAGTTGCAAATTATTGATCATAGAGATTTCTTTTGTAGCTGTCTTTTTTGATAAGATATCCAATTTCGATCCTTATTGAATAATGTGGACTATTATGTTATTTCTATTATGCTTACATATATGCTGAAACTATTGGTCCATCATTTTGTCAAAACATAATAGTCTAGATTGTACACATATATGTACACATGCATGTGCACACACATATATAGTTGGACTTAGCTATATTCGTATATAGCCACTAGCCAGATCTAAATCTGCTTATTGCCTTACCATTAGATCCATATGGATCTCAAAGTTAAAAAGCTACTTGTTAATCATTTTTAGTTGCTTTAAAAAAAATTCTGACAAATAAACACAAACAGGTAAACAATGAATACAACCACGATGAAAATAGACTAACTATTTTAGGGGTGACAATAAACATTTATCCAACTTAATAAACACTAATATATCCAAAATATATAGCTAGTTGGAATTGATAAACATTTAGCCTGAGTGATAAATAGAAATGCTGAGGAATAACTATTGGATCGAGATGTGGTGTGTAAGCATTGGTTGTACGTCCCATCTTTGGGACACACCAAGTGTCTAATAGTTTCTGTTTATTCCTCAATGTTTCTATTTACTACCTATACTGGATGTTTATCCGTTCAA
Organism: Calamus simplicifolius; assembly: GCA_900491605.1. NCBI lineage: Eukaryota > Viridiplantae > Streptophyta > Magnoliopsida > Arecales > Arecaceae > Calamus > Calamus simplicifolius. Next base: position 80,836 of record UESW01000087.1, read on the forward strand.
ACTAGCTTTTGTTTTGAACATATTAGTGTCTATGCTGTAGTATAAATATTTATTATTGTCCTCGAAATAGTTAATGTTTACTTCATCATGTTTATTTCGTCGAATTATTATTTTTTAAAGCAGCTAATAGTGGTTAATAGATAGCTTTTTGGCTTGTAATTCATGCAGATTTAATGGTAGAAACAACGATTAGATTTGAGCTTGGTTACATGCAAATATAATAAAGTCTTTCTCTCTCTCACGTGCACGCACATGCATATATATGTTACTGTACGTCTCACAATTACTAGCTCCTTGGAGCTGTTTCCCTATATTTATGAGTTCTCTTGATTGGTCTCTCTTGTGGATGTTACTTCCACTTTGTCATCAAAAGTGAAAAGTTCTTGACATATTTCTCTATTCTTCCTTCTCTATTTTCCAGAAATTACTCATTCATCTTCATGTGAGTGTGACTTTTACATGAAGTGGTTGGCCAAATCTAGAAGAACTATATAAATCTGCTACAAGCTAATAAATTCAATATGGATTTTGAGTACTCCTACTGCTACGATATCAAAATCTGATGCTTTAAGGATTTTTTTTAAATCAGAAAACCTTTGATGACTTATTAATCTTTGATGATATACAATAGTAGAATTAAATTAAGCAAAATAACAGCCAATTTGCTTTAGTTTGGTGGCTGACTTGGAGTCATTCTTTAGTGACATGCATTAAACGAATTAGCTGGATAAGATGTTTTCTTCCTCCCTCGTTGTCCCTCTCTCTATTCGTCACTGTCACATGTTTATGAGGTCATCATGTGATTATACAAGAAGTGTTATCATGTTTTTCATATTCATGAGTTGTGATTTAGTAAATTTTTCCCTTAATTAATTATTTGACTTTAATGGAGTGATTTTACAATGTTTTGTACTGTTTCATGTCATGACAGCTAAAGCTGGAGCTAAAGAAAGGACGTGTTTTTGATGGATGGTCAGAGGGAATTATAAACTTCCCTCCTACTTATAAGTATGAGGTTAATTCAGAGAGGTATACGGGAGATGATCCAAAAGCAGGAAGGCGAACTCCATCATGGTACAAGCTCAGAACTATCTACATTGTCATGCTATTTTTCACCGTCCTTTCATCGATGACCTAAATATAGCATCACCATTAGAATTTTGTTCTTTAGAATTATATTAGCATCGTATAATTTCTTCATTTGTATTTTACTATATGAGCAAATATTTTACCAGTATATTATGCACAATTAGTAGCAAAAACAAAACAAATATCTGCTCAGCACAGTTAATAAATGAATTGGTTGTTAAGGTTGGATCAAACAGCTAGAATCGTATTCTATGTTGTCTAATGCTTCGTAGGCCTTTGGGCTGTTGAAACTATTGTGGCTATTGATATTGTGGACTGCCAAATTTCAATAATTTTGGAGTATTTAACAACCATAATTGTGGCTATTTATCTTTTTCACTTTTTAAGCTGCACCATAGACCTGTTGACTAGATCTTTAAGGCACGTTGTTCCCATCTTCATAGTGTTCTGGTGCAAGAAACTGTTCTTAACCAACAATGTGCTGCAAGTACTGGTAGAGTTCCAGTTCTTTTCTCTCTCAACACTGTACATGGTGATAAGATATCTTTCTTAAAAGATGATAGTAACTGCAGTTGTTTCTTCAGGTGTGATCGTATTCTTTCATTTGGGAGGGGTCTGAGGCTACTGAATTACAAGAGAATTGAACTAAAGGTTTCATATCACCGTCTTGTCACTGCTGTTTACATGGCTGAGATTGAGGTTTTCTGCCCTAAAATGTTAGCAATATAGGATCTTCAATAAATAATTTGTTACATATAAAAAATTTATAAAACATACTTACCTGATGCGGAATTCATCATAATAGTATTTTACCTGATGCGGAGTTCATCATTACGGAGTTCAACATAATAGCATATAGACTTGAGACTTGAATCTGATTAGATTTTGACAGCGTGGAAATAACTAGTTTCTCTCCCTTAACCTCATTCCTTTCATAGCAGATAACGATGGATTCTTGCTAACTTCATCAGGCAGAGAGAGGACTAATCATTTATATATATAACATTCAATTGGTATTTCCATCAAACACCAATTAATGACTTTAATTTCTTTTAATACCACGGCTTAATGTTAATGGCTTAAACTTTCCATTAACGTCCGATTCGATAGCTCTTTAACTTCTGCAGAAGAAACAATGGGTGGCCCTTCACCTTTCGCATACTAGGCTAGATCTGGCCCTTCACCTTTCGCATGCTGGGCTAGATCTGGCATATCAGGCTAGATCTAGCCCTTCACCTTTCGCATACTAAGCTAGATTGAGAAAAGAGTGACTCTTCGCCTTTGTAACAATCTTGCATTAAAGGGCTAATCTAACATTCTCCACTTGGGCCGAAAGTTGATGACATTAATATTTAATAGTGTAAACATTAGGCACGCAAAATTAAATTTCATAATGTCATTCTTTCATCATGATTGACTATAACATAATAAATTACATAATAAGAGTTATGGCGGTCATACACATCCAATTTGCATACTCCCTTCCATATACTACTGTATTAGCAACTTATCATGTTAGGTCACGTAATTTATATATAAATAACTTAATGTCCACTTAATTGTTGAAAGACACAATAAATTTCTTGTTCAAAACAGTAAGTGTATACAAGCATAAGGAACAAGAAATAATAAAAAAACCAGAAACATATCATATTAATGAGCTCAAGAGTGGCACAAATCATCATTAATTTAATTCATAACATCATCATAATCAATCTTTAATACATAACATCATCATAATCAATCTTCAATACAACCAAGACCCATTCTATATACATGTTCTTTAAATGTTTTTGGTTGCAAACCTTTAGTCAAAGGATCTGCTATCATAAGATCCGTTCTAATATGTTCAATGCACACTTTTTGTTTCTGGACCTCCTCCTTGATAGTAAAGTACTTTAATTCCGTATGTTTAGTACCTCTGGAATATTTGTCATTTTTGGAGAAGAAAATTGCTACGGAATTATCACAATAAATTTGCAGCGGCTAGGTAATGGTGTCGACAACCCCAAGTCCTGAAATAAAGTTCTGTAGCCATAATGCTTGAATTGTAGCTTCATAACATCCTACAAACTCTGCTTCCATAGTGGATGAGGCAATGATAGATTGTTTGGCACTTTTCATGAAATTGCTCCTTCTCCAACAGGAACACATAGCCAAAAGTTGACTTTCTACTGTCAACACAACCAGCAAAATCTGAATATGAATATCCAATCACTTCCAACTGACCAGACCTTCTAAAAGTGAGCATATAATCCTTAGTTCTTGAAGATATCTCATCACTTTCTTTGCAGCTTTCAATGATCAATACCAGGGTTACTTTGATAGCGGCCCAACATCCCAACCGCGAAGCTGATATCTGGTCTTGTGCATGTTTGCAAATACATCAAGCTACCCATAACAGAAGCATATGAAATAGATTCATTTGCTTACGTTCCACATCATTCTTTGGACATTGCATAAGACTAAATTTATCCCCTTTTTATTGGGATAATACCTGCTGAACAGTTGTTCATATTAAATTTCTCAAGAATTTTTTCGATATAAGTTTTCTGAGACAACCCTAACAATCCATGTGATCTCTTTCTAAATATGAAATTCCTATCACATAAGATGCCTCTCCCATATCTTTCATCTCAAAATTCTTAGAGAGAAATTTTTTTCTCATACAAGATACCTAAATCATTAGCAGCAAGCAAAATATCATCAACATATAGAACCAAAAATATAAACTTACTTCCACAAATCTTTGGTAAATGCATCGATCAACGATATTTTCATGAAAACCAAAAGATGTAATAGTATCATTGAACTTAATATACCATTGTTTGGAAGCTTGTTTAAGTCCATATATTGATTTCTTAAGTTTACACACCATATGATCCTATCCTTCCATGAAAAAACCTTCAGGTTGATCCATATAAATTTCTTCCTCTATATCCCCATTAAGAAAGGCTGTTTTCACATCCATTTGATGTAACTCTAAATCATATTGAGCTACCAAAGCCATAATGATTCTTAATGAATCTTTCTTTGAAACTGGTGAAAATATCTCTTTATAATCAATGCCATCCTTCTGAGTATAACCCTTGCAACAAGTCTAGCTTTAAAACGTTCGATATTGCCATTCAGTCACGTTTGGTTTTAAAAACCCATTTACATCCAACTTGTTCAGAACCTTCTGGCAATTCGACAAGATCCCAGATATTATTTTCAGCCATTGATTTTAATTTATCTTTCATAGCATTAATCCATTTATCAGACTTATCACTGTTAATGGCATGTAAAAATGAAACAGGATCTTTATAAATGCCACAATCAAAATCCGACTCTTGCAAATAAACCAAATAATCATCTGAAATAGCTAATTTTTGTATCCTTACAGGTTTACTTAATACTATTCCACATGGTTCAATTTTATCAGCTATTGGTAGGTTAGGCTCTTCATGGGGTACTTCTTCATTCAAACATTGTTCATTATTGTTTTTTTTTGTAATTCTGGAACAATGTATGGAATGATTGTAGATTCAGAAACATTTATGGGTAATGAAACATTAATCCTTACTTCATTGATATCCACAATCTGTTTGTCAGCACTCCCACTAGCTTCATCATTCTCAATAAATTTGCATTGCCTGTCTCAATAATTCTAGAACTATGGTTTGGACAATAAAACCTATACCCTTTGGATTTCTCTGGGTAACCTATAAAGTAACCACTGACAGTTCGAGAATCCAATTTCTTTTCATGTGGATTATACACTCGTGCTTCTACTGGACAACCCCAAACATACAGGTGTCTTAGACTAGGTTTCCTTCCAGTCCATAACTCAAAAGGAGTTTTAGAAACTGCCTTACTAGGAATCCTATTCAGTAAATATACTGCAGTTCTTAGAGCATACGTCCACAAAGATTTTGGTAATAAGGAATTACTTATTATACTCGTAACCATATCCATTAATGTTCTATTTCGTCTTTCTGCCACACCATTTTTTGAGGTGTGCCTGGCATAGTATACTGTGCACATATGCCATGTCTTTCGAGAAATTTTGTAAATGGACCTGGATTTTTCCTTGATTCATTATACTTTCCATAATACTCACCACCTCTATCAGATCTTATAATTTTTACTTTTCTGTCCAGTTGTCTTTCAACCTCTTTAGTAAATACCTCAAGAACATTTACAGCTTGAGATTTCTCTTTAAGCAAATAGACATATCCATAACGAGAAAAATCATCTATAAAGGTGATAAAAAACTTTTCTCTACCAAAGGATGGAGTATCAAAAGGTCCACATACATCAGTGTGTATAATTTTAAGAAGCTGAGTACTTCTTGTAGCTCCTTTCTTGTTATGTTTGGTTTGCTTTCCCTTAATGCAATCCACACATAAACCAAGATCGGTAAAATCTAGATTTGGTAGAATATCATCCTTTACTAATATTTGTAGTCTTTCTTTGGATACATGACCCAAACGTTTATGCCACAAGAAAGCAGAGTTGTCATTTGCCATACTACGCTTAATTCCAATATTTTGGACACACATCAGGGATGCAGAAAATTTATTATCAAGTTTCAATTTATATAATTCATCCATAAGAATTCTAGAACCAATAAAGAAACCATCTTTATTAAATAAACTGAAACATCCTTTTCCAATCTTAAAACTAAACCCATTAACATCAAGTTTTGAAACAAAACTAAATTTCTAGAAAGTGAAGGAACATAGAGAGTTTGTAGTAGATTCAGGTGATGCCCAGTATCTAAAGTAAGACGATAAGTCCCTATGCCTTCAATTGGGGCTTTCTCTCGTTCCCCATGAACAAAAAGTTCTCATTTGGGTTTATGCTCTGGATTGTAAGGAATCCCTGCATTACATTACAAGCATGAGTAGTGGCACCAGAATCCAACCACCAAGTGTTAGAAGGAACTTCAGATAAGTTTGATTCATAAATTGAAGAAGCATAATGAAAGATACCTTTCTTTTCGAATCAAGCTTTCTGTTTCAGACAATCTTTCTGATAATATCATTCTTTCTTACAAAGTGACATTTATCTTTCTTTCTTTCCTTCTTATCATTATCAGCAACCTGTGATACTTAATTAGTGGATGCTTTATTCTTAAATTTCTTGGATTTTGGTTTGATAACTTTACCAGCTCCCTGACCCACTAGGTTTATTGAAATGATCCCCTTGTGCTTTCAATCTCCTTTCCTCTTGAGTAAGCTTACTGGCCAATTCATTAAGATCCCATTTATCTTTAATAGTGTTATAGTTAATTTGAAAAGGCCCATACTCTTGAGGTAATGAGTTCATAATGAATTGTACTAAAAAGGAGTCATCCACAACCATTCCTAGGGTCTTAAGTCTTGCTGCAATATTAGTCATATCTAGGACATGTTGCTGCATACTTCGCGACCCATCATATTTCATGGTTGTGAGTTCAACCATCAGTGTCCTTGCAAGTGACTTATCAGCGGAACGAAAGCGCTCTTCCATAAGCTTAAGATATTCCTTAGCTGCTACACTTTCTGAAAAAGTAGATTTAATATTGTTGGCAATTGTCATTCGCATGAAACTTAGACATAATCTATTAGATCTGTCCCATGCTTTATGTTTTAACTTCTCTGCCTCACTGCTCATATCCGTAATGTCAGTAGGCTTTTCTTCTAATAGTACCAAGTCAAGATCCAAGATACCTAAATGAAAATTGACTTGCTCACGCCATTCAGAGAAGTTTAAGCCATTAAAGATAGTAACAGCAGAAGCATGTGAATGTAGAGAAACAGCTGCAAAAAGATAAATGCTCAAATTCAGATAATTAAACACAAATATATTGTAGATTTTCTTTGGTAAATACAACAATATACATCATAATTAGAATGCTATTTAAACTTTTAAAGAAATTAATAAATTTTATCAATATATATATAGTATCTTTGGATATCCATATTATATTTGATAAGAGAATATTAGATTTTCTTCTTTAGGTTTGTTAGTTATAGAATATTAATCCACCTTTGGGCGAATTCTTAATTTCTAACAACCAACAAATCATTAACAACATTCTATAAAATTTCATAAATTGCATGACTGAATATAAATTAGTTTGGCACTTTGATGACTAACTAACTAATTTAATCTTTATGTCATATAACTATACAATAATTCTAATATCAAAATTCTCATAAATTATATGACCGAATATAAATTAGTTTGGCCACTTTGGTGACTAACTAACTAATTTATCTTAATGTCATATACCTAAAATTTCATAAATTATATGACTAAATATAAATTAGTTTGGCCACTTTGGTGACTAACTAACTAATTTATCTTAATGTCATATAACTAAACAATAATACTAGTATTATTAAAAATCTAAAATTTAATTTTGATAATGACAAATATAGTAACATTACTGCATGCATTAGCCGACATCAACCTTTATAGATTTTCAATCCGCTTCAATCTATAAATATCAATTTTGCCATACATGCTAGTATAACACAATGATCTTATCTATGCATGCCATTATTCGTAACACTATCAGCCGGGGTTCTTCTGGCAATGAACATTTTTATGGAATAAATTAATGGCCAATAATATAATCGATCATAACTTTAAAAGATTAAATATTCATCGTTAATTCATTCTGATGAAAAATCAATCAATCATAATATACGAACAAATTATTTATTTTAGAACCTTGGCTCTGATACCACTTGTTAGCAATATAGGATCTTCAATAAATAATTTGTTACATATAAACAATTTATAAAATATACTTACCTGATGTGGAATTCATCATAATAATATTTTACCTGATGCGGAGTTCATCATTGCGGAGTTCAACATAATAGCATATAGACTTGAGACTTGAATTTGATAAGATTTTGACAACCTCATGGAAATAACTAGTTTCTCTCCCTTAACCTCATTCCTTTCATAGCATATAACGATGATTCTTGCTAACTTCATCAAACAGAGAGGGACTAATCATTTATATATATAACATTCAATTGGTATTTCCATCAAACACCAATTAATGACTTTAATTTCTTTTAATACCATGAGTTAATGTTAATGGCTTAAACTTTCGGACCATTAACGTCCGATTCGATAGCTCTTCAACTTCTGCACATGCAGAAGAAACAAAGGGTGGCCCTTCACCTTTCGCATATTAGGCTAGATCTGGCCCTTCACCTTTCGCATACTAAGCTAGCCTTTCGCATACTAAGCTAGATCGAGAAAAGAACGACTCTTCGCCTTTGTAACAATCTTGCATTAAAGGGCTAATCTAACATAGAAAACTTCAAAGGGCTCTCACATTCACATATGAGGAAATGTCAGAGGTGGATAATGATGTTGGGATGAGCAACTGAAAGAGGCTTGGAGAGGTCAATTTCCTGCATACATAAATGCTCAATGAACTGTCCTTTTTGCAACTTTAGTTAATTCAGTTAATGAAATGTTTATTGATTTCATAGTCAGTATTTTTATTAGCTGGTTTCTGATTTCATGATCCAAAGCATTCTCCCGAGGAGTGGAAACAAACACCATTCACTACAAGAAAAATAAAATATTGTGACATCCAAATGCGTCGCAATTGCGTCGCTAAACATGTTATTGCTACGTAATAGCGACGCAATGACGGTGTCGCTCAGATGTCCGTCGCAATACCCATTTGTCGCAATTGCGTCACAATATTACGACTCTCTGCGACGCAACATTGAGTCGCAATATTGCGACGCATCCAAATGCGTCGTTACATTTTAAAATTAATTTTTAATATTAAAAATTATTATTTAATATTGCGATGCACTAAATTGCATCGCAATATTGCGACGCATCTTGTTGCGTTGCAATATTTAATAATAATATTTTTGGTATAATAGCGACGCAATTTGAGTCGCTAATGCATCGCAAATAAAATTTTTTTTAAAATATTGCGACGCAAAGTCATTGCGTCACAATATTTATTAAAAATATTTTAGATATAATAGCGATGCAATTTTAGTCGCTAATGCATCGCTATTAAATTTATTTTTAAATTATTGCGATGCCAGGTCATTGCGTCGCAATATTTAATAATAATATTTTAAAAATATTAGCGATGCAATTTCAATCGCTAATGCATCGTAAATTAAATTTTTAAAAATATAAAAGATTAAAATTAAAACGGTTAATATAATTTCGTTAAATCTAAATATTGAGAGAAACATTTTTCACTCAATCCAAACAATAATAATTTTCAAAAATAATTCATATATTAAAATTTTGAAGTTTTTACAACATAAAAAAGAAAAAAAAATACATCAAGAATCTGGGCGATCACGTAGAGGCTGTGGAGGCTGAAGACTCTGCGACAAGCGGCTAACCATATCCCGTAAATAATGCATCTCATCTTGCATGTCTGCAATCTCCTGATCCCGGCCTCACATACGATCCTCAAAATCCTGCTCGACCTCCTGGCGAACCTCCTCTGCAATAGATTTGCGAAGGTCGTATAAACGCTCGGGAGGAAGATCACCAGAAGCTCGCGAGCTGGAGGCCTGATGGGAAAAAATGTAGAAGCTCTAGTGCCCAGACCATAGACCCTGCGGTCTCGTGGCTGGGCACCAACAGCCTCCAAAAACACACGCCGACTCTCCTCTGCTGAGAGTTCGACGGGCGTCTCCCCATCAGTAGAGTCGACCTGCGATGCCTGGGAGCGAAGCTCCTCGACTCGTGTCTTGAAATTATGAAATCAACAATAAATAAGTTAATAAATTTTTTGAAATAAAATTTTAGAAATTAAACAGATACTACATAAATCTAATTTCTTACCGCAACCTCCCGTGATCGCGTGTCGACCCAGGAACCGTCCCTCTTGGTGTGTGTCGCCCTGAATAGATGAAACTCACCAGGATCTCCGCCCTCCTGCTCAGACTATAACAAAAAAAAAAGATATTAATACAAATATTTGTAAATAACTAAAATAGTAATTAAAATATTTATGTTTTCTTACCATACGCCGTCTGTGCTCCTGAATCAAAATGGAGCCCCAAGTATGGCGGGAGAGACCCGTGCCAGGACCGCCCTTCTCAGATCGGCGGTTCGTGCTGGCTGATGCGGACCTCCTGCGCCAGCCATCAGACTCCCAGGCCTGCTGCCACTCGTGCCAAATACCCTCTGGCACGTGCGCAGGATGCTGACCCGATGACCTCCAACGATGAAGCATGTCGGAGTATCGGCATCGCGTCAGAGCCTCCCATGCTGCCCTAATGGCATCATGGCTGGCAGGATCCCATGTAAACTTTTTTTGCATTAAAATAAACAGTTAGTTTCTGAATTTATTAAGTTTAAGAAATTTTATATCACTGATAAATTGTATTTAATAAGTTTACCTGAAACTCAGAAAAATAAAACTCCCTCGTGGCTGGAGATACATGGCACCAATCGTAGCCACTAGAATCTGCACGCCTCTGAATACGGCGCTGATGTGGCTGGATACATGATGCTGCTCAATGAATCTGTTAAAAAAATGCATGTTTATAAGTAATTGACTTAAAAACATAAACATATATTTTTAATTAGTATATACTTACATCCCCTGAGCATCAAGTCGAAGTACAGTGCGGCCGATGGTGGAAGAACTCTCGGAGGTATGTGCCGATCGGCTGGATGGTAATACTGCTGGAGAGATCGAAGGCTGCGCCACTACTGGAGATCTAAACTCTCCATCTCCGATGCTCATGTGATCTGATGTAGCAGGGCTACGTCCCTGCTCACTCCGTCTGTCGTCGGTAGATTTACCTTTGTCCGTCATACTGAAAATACTAAAGATTCACACAATTAAATTATGATTAATGATTGACTATGTAAGAATTTAACACTTACTAAGGATTCACACAATTAAATTCGTTAAGTTTATTGATTTCACCCCACTAAGCTTTCAAGAGATTCAGAAGCTATTGTACTTGAATCTGACTTTCAATTGCATACAAATATCTGCCTTTTTTTTAATTACACCGAACCATGCCCTTAATAGTTAAAAAGTGATGAGGAAACGAAGTCTTGTAGCTCCAATATAGAAGAGTTCTCATGATTTATGTTGACATATTGCCCTTGTGCATTTATTGATTAGTGCATATTATGAAATGTTTGCAATGCATTTCTCAATGACAAGATGAACTTTTGATGATTTTGATCTTTTCCTAATGGTCATGCAGGAAAAAAATAGCATGGTATACGGGGAAAGTTAAGGATGGTGAGGTGGGGCCCTTGGTCAAGTCAGTGTTGCTGCTGTTCATAATATCATCCAAGGAGATGACCTGCTCTGTTTACATATGAGATTGGGGTTCACGTCAGGAAGTGGGGCTATCGCCACGAGATTTTGTCCCAACTAACTATATTATGGAGAGGAATTCCACTTCTTTCTATTATATATATATATATATATATATATATATATATATATATATATATATATATATATATATATATATATATATATATATATATATATATATAACCCCAGAGAAGTGTGTTCTTTTGCCTCCTTGCACAGATGAGGTGATGCTTGGATGTGTAAATTGCCATTGTAAATGTGGTGATGGTCATTGTAAATGCTTTCTTTTTTTGTTAATCAATGAAGCTTACCATTAATATTTATTAATAAATATTAGTCTTACGTGGTTGTCTTAATCAAACAGTAGAAAAAAATTTATTTTGTTATTTTCATCCATTCGCATATAGCCTTCCAGTCTCAAGCAGTCGCTCATTAATCTCATTCACTCAGCATCACGCAGTAAATTTATTTTGTTATTTCTCTGTTCGGATTATTTTCATAAATGGCAACTCTGGTGTAAGAATAGAGAGTAAAAAGTTAAAAGTAGAATCAGACAAATAACTTTGAAAAATCACTGGTTAGTTTTGTGTTGGGTGGTATGCTTGGATGACAAATCCCCTCCCCTCTGTAAGCAAAAAGTCAAATGGAGGAACCTTTGATTGATGATACCATGCTCCAAAAACTGGTCCAAAAGTTTTTTTGAGAAAAGTCAAATTAAGGAACTTTCACAGCAACTGCCGAAGAAGAAAACAATAAGTAGCTGCAACAAAGTAGAGGCCCATTGCAAGTCAAAGTCAAGTCAAGTCAATGCCTCCTCCATTATAGATTCCAGAATCCAGGCGGCCGGAAAATCTCTTCTTGGTTGGGTTGGATCGGCTGTAGGATCTTGAGAGAAAGATGGCAGCGGCATCCACAGTCGGTGGAGCATTCTTATCGGCTTCGCTTCAAGTAATGTCCGACAGGTTGAGCTCGCCCACTCTGCAGGAGTTTGGATTGCTGTGGGGCGTCGAGAAGGAGCTGAACCGGCTGCGCTGCACCCTCCTGAAGATCCTTTCAGTTGTCGAGGAGACTGAAATGAGAGACATCAGAGATCAGAGCCTGAAGATGTGGCTCAAGGAGCTCAAAGATGCGGCTTATGATGCAGATGACATGCTGGACGAGTTTGAAGCTGAAGTCCTCCGGCAGCAAGCGGAGAGGAGCAATTAGGTGAGTATTTTATCTTCTCTCAGTCCCAATCAAGTTTTATTCAATCGTGAGATCTCGAAAAAGATGAAAGCGATCCGAGAAAGGCTAGATGACATAGCCAAGGACAGAGATGACCTGAAGCTAGGAGAGTTGAGGGATCATGGAAGACAAGACGAGGCAGCAAGGAGACAAGTCCAGTTCTTTAGTTGATGAATCTTGTGTATTTGGTCGGGAGAAAGATAAGGAAGACATATTAGAAATGCTGCTGATTTCTGATGATTTGAATCAAGTTGATCATAGAAATGTCTCAGCACTACTTGTAATCTCCCACGTGAAACAGGAGATGGGTATGGCACGATAACAATCGGCGTGCCGCCCCTTCCTTCTCTAACTCCCCTCCCCCCCCTTCTCTCCTATAAATGGGAAGAGAGAGAGAGGAGTCTCCTTTCTCCATCCATCACTATCATCACTGGTAAGCCACCCCCCCCCCCCCCCCCCCCCAATTTTCATGGATCCATCGGGAGTGAGAGAGAAAGAGAGGCAGAGGGGGAGATTGGGAGGAGCTACTCCCGTTATGGTGCCCGGCCACTCGAGGCGACCGAAGGGGAGAGAAGGGAGGAGTGTCCGGCCGCTCAAGGCGGCCAGAGTGGAGCAATGGAGGGCAACTAGGCGGCCCTCCCTTCTTACGGAACCAAGCCGGTCCGCGGCTTGGTTCGGGCCCGACGGAGTACCCGTCGGCTAGCCGGGCCTAGGCGGCAGCCGGTAGCCTCCATCGGCACGGGGCAAGCGTCCGGTGGAGGTCCGATCGGCCGTGCCATCGGCACGGTTCATGCCGCGGATAAACGAAAGAGAGAAAGAGAGATAGAAGGAGAGAGAGGGGGGAGCTCGGCTGCAGCGGCGGCCGACTCCGGGCCAGTCGGTGGCGGCCGGGCCACCCCGGGGAGAGGCTGGCGGCGGCCCTGGCCGCCGGCACAGTTCTTCCCCTATTTCGGGTGAAACAGGGGAGCTAAGCGGGGAAGAAGGATCAACGGGCCGTCTGGGCCGTTTCTGTCTGGGCCTGTTGGGCCAACTCCGAGCCATTTTTGAGCTGCATTTTGGGCCCTATATTGGGCCGAGAATGGAGAAATAAAAATATGGCTTGGATCAGTGTTGATCCTAGTTTCTTGGGATATTTTTATTCCCCATTTGGACTTATGTATTGGGAGATATTCAAGCCCCAAGTTGGCCCCAGAATTAAACTGGGTAGAGTTTAAAAGCTATTTTGATATGCTAAGTTTGGGGATTAAAAACTGGAAAATTGATGCTGTAGGTACCAAGGTGCTTAGATAACCGAATTACATTTTTAGATTAGCACTAGGAGGTAAGTAAGCCATTTATCATAATTTTCATAAATTATTAAAATATAAAAATTATGTATTTAAATGCTCTATTGATATATTACATTATTTAAAAAATGAGAAAATGGATTCATACACTTATTTGCAAGTGAGCATTTACTATGATTAGTTTATTATTATTATATTTTATAAATAATTTGATATCTATGCGGACAACTGATCAATTGGCATGATCTTTGAAATTGCTAAAGGTTTTATAAATATACATGTGTATTTGACATGTTTAAATCACTGTAATTATGAAAAGTATATGCATTGCATTTTTGCAACAATACATGCTATTTGGCAAATATGACATGAAAATGATACTTTGTGTATGATAATACGTCCCACCATGGTCCGCTATGATATGATGTGATATGTTGCATGATTCACTTGACACCGAGACCCAACTCCATAGGGGGGTATATGGAGAACACACACTCATGAGGTGTGCTGTGACAAGACATGGCAATATTATGCCACATGGCACCGAGAGCCACCTCCATAAGGGGAATATATGAAGGACACACTCTTAGGATGTGTTGTAGCAGGATATGATATGTTGTGAGTTCATGACGCTGGTACCCTGACTCCTAGGGGATATTTATGGAGGTTACACCCGAGGAGGGTGTTTTGTTTATGAGGACATAGTGTGTGGCCGTGGGACAGTGGTATAAAAAAATTTTTATATGCTATTTATAGTGGTACAATGGTTTTATTCTAAAATCGTATATTCTTGAAATGCTATATAGCATTTGTTTCCAAAATTATTTTGAGCATATGATGTTTGATAACATGATAAAATGTATTTGAATTATGAAAGCTTGACATATGTTTATTATGCAAAATTTGAGTTGATAAAAGTTTGAAGTAATTACATTATATTATAGTTTGCTTACTTATTGAGTGTGAGCTCATTTAAATCTTACAATATTTTTAGAGCCACAGAACTGAAGATAGGGATATGGGGTAGTTGGAGCAACTATCAGAGTAACTTAAATCCAATACTTTGTTGTAACCCATTGAATTATATATTTTGGCATGTAGCTCAAAACATATGATTATGGTTTGTATTAAGAATACTTTGAATTTGGATGATGTTGGTCCAGATAGCAACCCAAGAGGGGGGTGAATTGGGTTTTTCAAAAATTAAACTCTTTTGAAAGATAACCCCCAGCGGAAATAAAAACTTAGATTCACAGGTTTAAAACTAAGCAACTATAAATAGAGAGTTGAAGATAAAGAGACAATCACGGCAAACACAAGAGATTTTATAGTGGTTCGGTGTACCTACACCTACGTCCACTCCCAAGTACCTCTTGGGTCCACACTATAATCAAACTGATTACAGCAGAGTTGTTTTGCAAGCTCACAACTCAAACTTGTTGTTTTTCCGGGTGCACAACGAACCCAGCTGGTTTTCAAGGCTCACCAGCACAAAACCTAAACCACAAGCTAATGCTTGCACAAGGCTAACAGCCTCAACTGAATCAATCACCAGATTGACCCAGCAAACAGTATTTGATTTTACAAAAACAAACTGCTCCTTCAATGAGCAAATATACAATAATGAAACAATAATAAGAGATTAGGAACCAAAGCCTGATTCGAAGATCTTGGTGGCTTCTTCCTTCTCTTCCTTTGAATGGATCTTCCTTTGAATATGCTCTTGAGACTCAGAAGATCAGAAAAACTAGGGCTTCTTCCTTCTCTTGAGATTTCTTCTAAATAGAACAGCAAAGGCTTGGAATCTCTTTCTCTTCTTTTGGGGAATGAGTATGATCTTTCCTTACAGGTTTTCCCTCTTTTCTTTTCTGATGGATCTCAAGGATTTTCTCTATTCTTTTCTTTTTGCCTCTTTCTTCTCTCCCTTTTGGGATGCAATCAACCCTCTTCTTATAGATCCGATTAATCCATAAATAGTGTGAAACTATCCGTTAGAAGCAAGTGTAAAAAGGATTAGATCCATAAATAACAATAGCCGTTGGGATTAAAATAGATAAAGATAAAGTTTAGAGTCGTTCTGACAGTTCTGGAGCCGTGTCTGACATTCTGGAGTCGGCTCTAACTTTTCTGGAGTCGGCTCTAACTCGAAATTATTTAATCCGCTCGATCTGGAGTCGTCTCTGACTTTTCTGGGGTCGACACAAAATTCTTCTGGAGTCGACTCTAACAGTCTGGGAGTCGACTCTAAGTCGTGGCCTGAAAATCCATCGTTCTGTTTTTCTGATAGAGTCGGCTCTCACAGTCCCGGAGTCGACTCTAAGTCTGTGCCGTTTTTCGGAGTCGGCTCTGTGATTCCATGTGTCGACTCTAATGTCTGCAATCTTACCTTGACATTAGATTCGAACCAGAACTTGATTTGACTCTTGATTTTGATTATCAAATAGACTTATAATCTGAAAAACTTAATCAAAATCATTAGTAACTTCAAATGTTATACTCAAATAGTTTTGTTAATCATCAAAATCCTCAATTGGGTCAACAATCTCCCCCTTTTTGATGATGACAAAAACTTTGAGTATATGCATTAAAAAAATTATTTGAATTGAGAATTATAGACATTGTTAAAGCTTAGAGACTTCCTAATAGAGAATTTGATGCCAATATTCAAAATGAATAAAAATAAACAAAACTTGACATCAATCAAAATGATTTAACTTTTATATGGAGAAATTTATTAAGCTCCCCCTGCATTGAATAGCTCCCCCTATGTAGATAAACCGAATTCTCTCTTTCTTTCTATTCTCACAATTGTTCTTCATTTTCTTTCTCTTCATTCTCTTTTTCTTTATATGCATATACACTTATCTTATCTCTCCCCTTTTTTGTTATCAACAATAAGGTGAATTTAAAGGCAATAAAGAATGTTATCAAAGCGAGAATGTTGATTCGAATAAACATAAGGATAGGAAACTTATTCATTGACATTCAATCAAAGATAAATTTGTAATAAAAGTGTAATATTCATTCAAACATTTGTATTCCAAAGCAAGATTCATTACATGTATTCTAAAATGACAGATTTAAGTATGTAAATCCTAGATACATGCTAAGAAAGAAAGCAAGAAATCCTAAGATACAACCTAGGATTGAATATCAAAATCAAATATGCTTATACATAATTTTCTTTAAATGTCCAATCATTTCCATAACATCATCTTTTTGGGTCTTCTTAAAACTTTCAAGACAAGCTTCAATTTGAGAGACGGCGAGGTCGATATCTTTCTTCAGTTGACTGGTAGCATGAAGATAAGTTCCAGAACCGTCTGCAATGCCTTCCATCCTTTCAAAAATTTTATGAAGATCAGTGCTAAAGGATTCGACGGAATTGCTAATTGAAAACGAAATCATGTCAAGTCTTGAATTAATCTCATCCTTTAATTGATTGAACTCCTCTCTTAATTTACACATATCATTTGATCTTTGACTGTCATACTCAGCCAGTAAAGCTCTGAGCTGACCTATTTGCTCCTCAGAAAATCTTTCAGATGCCAATGCTGACTGATGTGGAAGTTGAGAGCTAGGTCCAGCTTTGAGGGTCCAGCAGATGGTCCAGCAGAAGGTCCAGCAGAAGAAGGTCCAGCAGATGGTTCAGGAATGTCTTCTCCTCTGACTTCCTCAACTCTAACCTCTTCAGCTCTGGCCTCATGTCCTCTTTTAATCCAGTTTCCATTTTTTTTCTAAAGCCCATTCGGTGAATTGTAGAGACACTATAGTAATCTGTATGTCTTAATTTTCTTAGTGGCTCATTGTCCATTATAAGTACACCTTGGCTTCTGAATACCAATGTTAAAACCATACCATATGGCAATGTAGATCTCTTCTTAGTAGCTGCCTCCGCCATATAGCCTATCATCATTTCAGCAAGATTTATAGGTCTACCAGTGAGTATGCAGTCCATCAATAAGACGTCTCGCTCCGAGACATATTCAAACCTTCCGATTTTAGGAAATAGAATCCTTCCACAGATATTGTGAAGTAATCTGAGTTCCAAATTAAGTTGATTTGCCAAGATTTCCTCAAACTCAGAAACTTCTCTCCCTAACATCCTTGATAGTGCACCTCCTCTATCTTCATGATGATATTCAACAAGGCCAACGGTAGGCATTTCCAATAGATTACCAAGGGATTCGGCTGTGATGATTACCTTTGTTCCTCTTACAACACTCACTAAGCCTCCCTCTCCTCTACATAAATCATTATAAAACTCTCTTACTAGGGCAGGGTAAGTAGGGATATCCAAAGAACAAACCTTCTCCCATCCCATTTCTTTCAACAACCGCCCAATAGCAAAGCCCTCCGAAATAAAAAAGTTAAAATCAACTTTTCTTCCGGTAGTAATGGCCTTACCAGCTAATTGGTCGACTCGAGGAGAAGATGGTGAGGGTGGAGAGTCATCTTGAGTGGCAGATGAAGAAGATGACGAAGGTTGCCTCCGATTTGAACGGCGCTTCGTCGGAACAGTCGAACCACCAATGATAGCACGCTTTTTGGGAGCCATGGGATTCGATTGGAATGAGTAATCAAGGGTTTTGAGGGATTTGGAGGGTTTGGAATCAGTTTGGAACAGCTTGAAAAAGGTTTAGGAGACGATAGAAATCGTTTGGGGTCGACTCCGCCCTTTTTATTTTGACCTAGTTCCACTTAGAGTCGACTCCCAAAAATGAGGTGTCGGCTCCGAACCAGAGAATCTGTCAGCGCCCGAATTAGAGTCGGCTCTACAGAAGCCAGAGTCGGCTCTAATTGCCCAGACAGAACATCAAAATAAGAAGGTGTCGACTCCACAAACTGCAGGTGTCGACTCCACAATAGTTTCAGAGAAAAAATCAAATTTCAAGGATCTGAAACTGATCAAATTAATCATCAAATTCTAGATAAGTGTTCCTTAATAATTGGGGAAACAATGAATCAAATTTCTAGATAGATTTCCTTATTGGACAAAGGGATTTTCAAGAAATTATTGAAGTCTAGATAGTTGTTGTCCTTAAGAGTTTCAGAAAATTATTCTAAAGGATCACAAACTCCTAATTCTCCTCTAAGATAGCAAAATCTCTCCTCACTCAAAGGTTTGGTAAAAATATCAGCTAATTGATCATTAGTATTAACATATTCAAGACAAACATCTTTGTTAGTTACATGTTCTCTAATAAAGTGATGTCTAATTTCAATGTGTTTAGTTCTTGAATGTTGAATTGGATTTTTAGTTAGATTGATAGCACTAGTATTATCACATTTAATAGGTATTTTATCAAGTGTGATACCATAATCTTCAAGTTGTCGCTTAATCCAAAGGATTTGAGCACAGCAACTTCCAGCTGCAACATACTCTGCCTCAGCAGTGGATAATGCAACCGAATTTTGCTTCTTGCTAAACCAAGAGATTAAGTTACTTCCTAAAAGTTGGCATACCCCACTTGTACTCTTTCTATCTAATTTACAACCAGCATAGTCAGAATCAGAATAAGCAATCAATTTTAAGGTTGAGTCTCTAGAATACCATAATCCTACATTTTTAGTTCCATTTAAGTATCTAAAGATTCTTTTAACAGCAAGTAAATGTGATTCCTTAGGATTAGATTGATATCTTGCACATAAGCAGACAGAAAACATGATATCTGGCCTACTTGCAGTTAGATAAAGAAGTGATCCAATCATACCTCTGTAATGCTTCTGATCTACTTTCTTACCTACTTCATCCTTGTCCAGCTTGCATGAGGGACTCATTGGCGTACCAAGAGGTTTAGCAGATTCCATACCAAATTTCTTGAGTATTTCCTTTGTATACTTTGTTTGGTTAATGAAAATTCCGCTTTCTCTTGTTTGATTTGAAGTCCAAGGAAGAAGTTTAGTTCTCCCATCATGCTCATCTCGAATTCTCCCTGCATTAGCTTAGCAAATTCTTGACAAAGGAGATTGTTAGTAGCACCAAATATAATGTCATCAACATAAATTTGAACGATTAATAAATCCTTTCCTTTTCTTTTCAAAAACAAGGTTTTATCAACATTTCCTCTAGAAAAGTCATTTTCAATTAAAAATTTACTTAATCTATCATACCAAGCTCTAGGTGCTTGCTTTAAACCATAAAGTGCTTTGTGTAGTTTGAAGACGTGGTTTGAAAATTCATGATCTTCAAAACCAGGAGGTTGTTCAACATAAACTTCCTCATTTATAAAACCATTTAGAAATGCACTTTTAACATCCATTTGAAATAAGTTGAAATTCATATGACATGCAAATGCAAGTAGTAGCCTAATGGCTTCTAATCTAGCAACAGGTGCAAAAGTTTCATCAAAATCTATACCTTCTTCTTGATTATATCCTTTTGCAACTAGTCTAGCTTTGTTTCTAATTACTATGCCATTTTCATCTAATTTATTTCTAAATACCCATTTAGATCCTATTATAGGGTGATTTTTAGGTCTTTCAACTAGGGTCCAGACTTGATTTCTAGTGAATTGGTTTAACTCTTCCTGCATTGCTAACATCCAATAACTATCTTTCTCGGCTTCCTCTATAGTCTTAGGTTCTATATGAGATACAAATGCAAGATGATTATTGATATCTCTCATTGATGATCTAGTCCTTACACCTTGAGATGGATCACCTATGATTAGGTCCTTAGGATGACCATAAGCATATCTCCAATCTCTAGGTAGATCTTGATCATTTTGAACAGTATCAATACCATCATCCTTAGGTGAGTCATCATCCTTAACTTCAGGTTCTTGATCTGAAGATACATTTAATTTTTCAATATTCTTTCAATCAAAGATGTATCTTCCTCATCATCAATTTTATCTGAACTTGATGCTAAAGACTCATCAAACACTATATGAATGGATTCTTCTACAACTAAGCTTTTCTTATTAAATACTCTATATGCTTTGCTAGATGTAGAATATCCTAGGAAGATACCTTCATCAGACTTTGCGTCAAACTTCCCAAGATTATCCTTACCATTGTTATGAATAAAACATTTACAACCAAATGCATGAAAATAACTTAAATTTGGTTTCCTATTGATCCAAAGTTCATAGGGAGTTTTCTTAAGGATAGGTCTAATTAGGGCTCTATTTAGAATGTAACAAGCTGTGTTTATAGCTTCCGCCCAAAAATATTTTGGAAGTTGGCTTTCACATAGCATGGTACGGGCCATGTCTTCTAAAGTCCTATTCTTCCTTTCTACAACTCCATTTTGTTGTGGTGTTCTAGGTGCAGAGATGATGTATGCCTTTTTCAAAACAGAATTTTTCAAATAAGTGATTTTCAAATTCAGTTCCATGATCACTTCTAATAGACACTATGGTAGTGTTTTTCTCATTAGTGACTTTCTTAACAAATTTCATGAATATTGAGAAAGTCTCATCTTTGTGAGCCAAAAACATTACCCAAGTGAATCTAGAGTAATCATCTACTATCACTAGACCATATTTCTTTCCTCCTAGACTTGTGGTTCTAGTAGGTCCAAAAAGGTCCATGTGTAGTAGCTCTAGTGGCCTAGTAGTTGAAACAACATTCTTAGATTTGAAAGAAGTTCTTGTTTGTTTTCCAAATTGACATGCATCACATATTCGATTATTTTCAAAATTTAGACTAGGAATACCTTTAACTAAATCCATTTTCAATAATTTGGAAATTAGGTGTGTGCTTGCATGACCTAATCTACGATGCCATAGCCAACCAATCTCATTCATTTAGCATTATCAGCAACTAAGCAATGATTACTTGGAGATAAATTACTCAAATCAATTAAGTACACATTGCCATAGCGTTTACCAACAAGAATAATGCTATTATCAATGGGATTAGTAACAGTGCAAACAGAAGCTTCAAAGGAAACCTTGAAACCTTTGTCACACAGTTGGCTAATACTTATTAGATTATGTTTAAGTCCATCAACATATAAAACATTATCAATATGAGTAGATGGAGTAATTTGAATCTTACCAATACCCATGATATGGCCTTGACCATTATCACCAAAAGTAACTACTCCACCTCTTTTTGATTCAAGGGTGATGAATTGATCTTTGTCACCCGTCATGTGTCTTGAGCAACCACTGTCCAGGTACCATTTTCTTTTCAGTCTGATGGCTGCAAGACACTCCTGCAAAACATTTATGTCTTAATTTTAGGTACCCAAGCCTTCTTGGGTCCTTCATGGTTAGATGCATTAAACATTGTTCCTTTGGGAACCCAAATCATCTTTTTCTTTTATGTGAAGATTTACACATATATGATTTATGTCCTTTGTTTCCACATTTAAAACAAGTAATGTTTAATGATTTTTCAGCATGTACAAAAATGTTCTTCAAAGATTTTTGCTTTTTAAGTGGATTATATCCTAATCCAGCTTTATCAAAAAGCCTTTTGATTTTCCAAAATCATATTAAGTTTGATAGAGCTTAGAGTAAATTTATCAACTATAGGCTTAAGTCTATCAACTTCATTTTTCAAACTTTCTTTTTCTTTTATCAAAAGTTCTTTATCAACAACATGCTTTTCATTTTCTAATGATAGTTTTTGCATTTGAGTTTTCAAATCTTTGTTCTTTGAACTTAGGTTTGCAAAATCATCCATTAATTCATAAAAAGCACTATGCAATTCATCAAAAGTGAAGTCATCAAGAAAACTCGGACTTACCTCATCATTGTCCGCCATGAAGCATAGATTGGCCATTTCACTCTTTTCTTCTTCTTCGGAACTTGTGCTTTCCGAATCGCTCCATGTGGCCATCATTGCCTTCTTTTTGAACCTCCGGGTGCCTTTCTTAGTTGAGGGCATTCAGATTTAAAGTGACCCGGCTTCTTGCATTCAAAGCAAATAACTTCCTTTTCTTTGCCCTTGTCCTCATCTTTTCTTGCAAAGGGCTTTTTCTTTT